>WIPJ01067682.1:418450-445677 GCA_018155075.1 Cassiopea andromeda
CCCCCCCCCGCCGATGGAAAGAGGGACTGCTTTGTGTCCCCAACTCGCTATAAATAAGTCCATTATTTATCAAAATTGTATATGTATACCTGTTCCCCGGGTCATACGCGCACCCTTTCGCACTGTATCATGCCCCCCTTGAGGGTCAAGCCACGCTACTTGTGAAACGTTGCAATAGAGTAACTAATCAAGGCGCTCACTCTTCCATTCAGGGGCATTTCGTAACGTAATAATTATTCCTAAGCAGCCTTCCCTTTCTCTCAATGCAATCCTTAATGGTTTTCCAGCAAAAAATGCCTTTCTTCCACAACACATTGTATTAAGAACTGCAAGTGCAAGGTAGGGTCTATCATAAAACAGCGTATTGATCCCCTCACATGTAAGGTAGGGTGAGATAAGGTGAGTAAATATTCTGTATGCATACAATACATTAACATTTGGTGCCTTAATAAGAATTTATCTGGCTCACATCTTGAGTAAATTAAACACATCGCTTTTGATTCGTCAACGTCTAAGGAGAGGCTACTACTAAATACTAACGTGCCTAAACGAAGGGATAAGAAATCTTTTGTTGTTCTACCATTTCAGTCTGTTCAACATACCTTCAACAGCCCTTTTCCAACATCAGGCCCCATCTTTTCATCGACTATAAGTATTACAATTCCTTTTTCATCCAGTCCACGTCTACCAGCTCTACCACTCATTTGTATATACTCTCCACTTGAGATCTGCAATTGTTAAATAAATGCAACTATGATCTACCACATCCTTCAGGAGACTGATTAGTTCAGTGGGGATATTGTGGATAAGGTACATTTAATTGACAAAAATTGACTTTGCAAACCCGAATTTCTAACAAATACCCATAAAATTACCGGTTACACAACACTGTGGCTGCTTGCACAATAATTTCAATGAGGAATGAGGTACTTGCTAAACCAAATAAAAATTAAAGATTAAGTCCCCTTGAGTGCCAAGTATACAATAGCACAAGAGCTCCTATACAACAAAATCATATGCATGGCAACGAGGCCAAATATTTGGAAATGTAGTCAAATATATGCAAATGGGCGCGCACGAAATCCCACCGATCAAAATCACGCCGCTTCGTGGCTCCTGTGCAAGTATTGCAATGACCATCCTGTAGATGAAAACTAGGTCGTTCGAATACCGACGGAGAAAGGCGATCTTGTTGCGAAGAACTTCAATGCTGCAATGGTTGATTCTCAGGCAGCTCACGACCCATGGTCAAACTGTATTTCCAATATACTCTCTGCATATAATGGCAATGAGATTTATACAGATGATGGCAAAAACCTTCAACAGGGCTTTGAAATTGCAACACTAATCAAGTTAACCAACAGCTAAAGACAAATGAAGAAATGCGGGCTCTTACAACTGAAAATCTAAGATTTTGCTTCTTCATTTCGATTTCTACTAATCATCTTTTCAGATCTAGAACTAGGATTAACGCTCTATTTAAGATTCTTTAATTTTCAGAGCTACTTAGGAATTCTCTTTCAATATTTTGTTTTCGAAGATTTTCACATGCTTTCTAGGGAAGACCAGGCTTGTACTACTTTATAGCAGTGCTTCTCAACTATTTTTCCAAATCTCCACCCATGGAAAGAGGAAATATTTTGCGCTCCCCATTCGCTATTGCTAAGGTCATTGTATATAAAAGTTTTATAAGTATACCTACTCCGCGAGGTCATACGTCCTCTCTAGCATTGTGCACTGTTTGAGAAACGCTGTTTTATAGGAACGATGGTTTTTTATGTTTATTTTGTTCCTTCCTGTGACTGCCCCTCGATAGTTTGCGATGTTGAATGGGAAGTCCTATTAAGCTTGCAGAGTACACAGAGGCACATATTGAGGATGTGGAAGGGGCTTTGACCAACTGACTAACAGGCTATTTTGCCTATAGAAGACTAATGACTAAATGCTCGAAAACACACGACTAATGAATAGCCATGTTCATTCAGTTGCATTACGACTAAGGAGGATTGTTTCAAATACCTGAGGAAAGTTCGTGGAGAAAGTCAATATTTTCAAAAATTCAAATTGATCTTTTCCATTTGTGAAATGGTACGTGGTTCTTTCATCTAACTTTGCTTCAAGAACTCTATATAGCTACTAAAAGCTCACAAGTAATGAGACCATAACTTCAAACTGGCCATGAGAGACCCCCTGCTACCTTATTTGATTCTAAAACCTTGTAGCTAGCACTCCATGACAGGGGCTATTACCTGTTCTTAGCACTACCCCATATTTTACCCTAGTGCCTCTCCCTGTTGCCGTACTGTGTTCCTCCCCGAATGCGATCCTGGCTATTTTTCCTTCAACATGGAAGAAATTCTACACCTCCCCCCCTCCCACATACTGAAATGATCTGAACTGATGACTGACTCTCCGACTGACTACACACACAAATTGCACACAAAAAACGATAGGAGCTAAAATAACGCAACTTACGTAAAGGAAGGGGATGGCCTAAGTGCTGATTGTTTGCTTTTTTAGAGTTGATGGGTGAGTGGCCACTGTGCGTTAATGAGAAGAAAAGTGCTTGGATGAGAAGAAAAGTGCTTGAGGTGGAAAATGGCCTAAGCGACAAAGTATACGTTCAATACAACTTCATGTATTTCTATACGGAAATGTGTTACGCAATTAATATTGTCCGAGACAGTGATGTCACTGCGTTGTGTAATCAGGGGAGAAATTAAATGAGTGAAAGTAAGTGAATAACATTCTGCAAATTGGATTCTAATCAAATATGATCAATTCAATCTCAGTTTGCATTTGCATTATCATGCCTTGCCAAAGGGCATTGGAAACAATGCGTTCTCCTTTTGAAGCTCTACTTAAAAGTTCGAACTTGTTTTCACAGTTCGTCCATTTGCGACGTGCTCTGTGAAAAACATTCTTTTTCCCCTTGTCTTGCAGGTTTGTCTAAATGGAATCAATTTCGTAAGTTGACCTTTCTACAAATTAAATCGTCGCCACAGTTGACCAAAAGCTGATGCTACATTAGCGGGCCAGGGACAAGGGCGATTTCTAGGGGGTTCAGGGAGGTTGAGCCTCCTTTGTTAAAATTACTGTTCATTCTGGGGGCTCAGCCCATAGCCTTTCAAAGAAACACCTGCTAGGGGGCAAACCCTAGAAAAGGGGATATACTAGTTCAAAATCAAAGAAAAAGGTTGAGGATTGGAAGCACTTTCTGGTGCAAAAATCCTTCAAAGATGCTTTAGAAAGGATCTACCTGAATTTCTAATTGGAAGTTCAAACATGTCATAAAAGCAAATGCGTTTGAATCAGTGTCGTTGCAGACCACATATCAGTTCTAGTAGCAAGTAGTGTAATGTCTCTAGTTGCTGTACCACGCTGAAGAAAAGGGGTCTGGGGGTAACGCCCCCAGGAAAATTTTTGATTCAGTGCTTTTTATCTTGACCTAAAATAGATCTCCCAATATCATGCTTGCCATTACCGATAAAGACCTTAGAGAATTCTGTTGCATCTTTTTCAATATAAGAAGCATCCTTCAATATGGCTTACCCCATATTTCATAATGGCCCATTTCTTCGATTCTTATGTAAAGCTTGTGGTAAAAAGGGATAATTTATGGGGGCAAAACTCCATTTACTAAGGGGTCAATTATGAGAACTAGGGGGCATTTGCCCCGCGAGTTTGTATGTTAACAAAGGCCCTGGCTCAGCCCCCCTAAAAATTCTTTTATTGACCTTGCTTTTCAGAGTGTATTGACTTTGCTTCCAAAGTATTTTGCATTGTTTTGATCAATTATGCCTTGCTATATAGGTATTGAGACATTTCTAATTGTTGATTATACCATATCAGTACTAAACTAAATTATCATATATGCATCTTTGAAAATATGGGTGTGGTTGTAACTAGGCCACACCCACTCTATGGGTGTAGTTGCACCTAGAGTCTCCCTTGTTAAAATTTTTAGAAATCGCCACTGGCGACGGGGCGAATAACACGGGACTAGGCAAGTATTACACAAACAAACGAGTAAAGAGAAATCGGTAAGACTGGAATGCTAGTGAGAAGGAGCCATGCAGCGGCATAATTTTAATCGGTGGGATTGCATATTCACCATGGAAGTGAGACCAAATATATATGAAAATGAGGCTAAATGATCACCCGTAGCTTCGACTAGAACAACCATACAAGTACGTAATGTTGAAAAGGGCATCAGGTGTAATGTGCAAAAGATAGCAAAGGCAAATACATTTTGAATCGGTAAGGTGTAAATGCAAGAGGACAGGCGCACTATTGCAGCGAATCAAAAAATGGACCGTTGCAAGTGTTAACATGCTCCTGCGTATCTATAGCTGATATATCTATAGCTGATATCTCTATAATTGTTGGGGAGACGAGAGCGATGGTCTATTGTTTTATACAAAGCTTGTGATCTGTTGTTCGACCAATCATATTGAACAATTCTTACATCGTAAACGCACGCGCAGAACGATTTTTGTTTCTTCACGCATGATGTTGCTTCATAAACTAAACATAAACATAACATAAGCTTTATGTTGCAAACTTAGACTAGATTTTGCACTGCTGGTTTCCCGCCATTTCGTTTGACCTTTTTAAAAGCCATCGTAAGTAGCATTACGTCACCTACCAAAAAAGCCGCTTGTGCGCATGCGTTTACGATGTAAAACGTTGAGCACAAACCGTTTTTGAACAAATCAATCTCATCTCCCCAACAAATAACTGATATCCCCTGAAGCGGCTAAAACCAGAGTTCGTACAAACTCTTTTAATAATATTTCCAAAACTTTTCCAAAGCCAAATTACCAAATTTCCAAAACTATGAAACACATTTTTGTTTGCATTTTGAAGCCCCATAAAAATGGAAATTATTTCTAATGCTATGTTTCATGATTTTCAGGTCGATTATTTTTTATATAATAAATAGTAAAATCAACAAAAACTAAGCTATATCCAATTTTTGATGGATATTTTAGAATTTTCCCAAACAAAAATCCAAAACTTGTCCATAGCCATTTTCAAAAAGTTTCTTTTCTCCAAAACTTTCCAGGTCCTGAAAAATTGCATTATCAATTTTCATAACTTTCCAAAATTTTAAAAACCCGTACGAACCCTGTAAAAGGATATAATTACTGCTATGCAGGACTAAGATTACTCCCATTTCTACTTACCCATCTAAAATCAACACCATCAAACTTGCGGGCGTTGGTAAATACTACTGTTCTTGCCGGCATATTCAAACCAAGCGCAAACGTTTCGGTTGCAAAGAGAGCCTAAAAATGGCAAAAATTAAATGATGCCAAAATCTGAAATAAAAGTGAGTAACTGAAAGAAAAAATCTGTTCCTTCCCTTTCTAAACAATTTTCAAACGTCTTTTTTCTATCACTATTACAATATAACTATGTTCCCTCCATTTGAAATCAAACACACATTTGTTTTGTGGTGAAAACTAATACAAAGCCCACAGGCTTAGTAAATTAATTATTGATAAGACAACTTAAGCCTGGTTCAAACATGTAAAGCAAAAGCAGAAGCAAGCTAATTAATCTAACTGAGGTAGAGCTTCACTTGATTAGGTTCTAACTTGCGCACGTTTACTACGCCTGCTTCAGCTCTACCTTCACAAGTGTGTGCCAGGCTCTACCGAGCATATTCTAGGACAAATCATTCACTGTACATATGCATAATTTTGCATGAATTAGTAAACACAAGCATAAATTAATTATCAAAAATTAACAAAAAAGGGTGGCAAGATTGACACAAATGACTGACCTTAATAAGTCCTTCGGAGAATAGAATTTCAATCACTTCTTTAAGAATAGGAAGCAAGCCACCATGATGTATACCAATGCCTCGTTTAAGGAGGGGAAGAACATGCTCGACCTATAACCATCAAAAGAAAATATTGTATATGAAAATGAGGTTGCATAGGCCAAAATTATATAACAATCCTACAAAAATCACATGGCTCAAGTTCCAACGTTCAGTTCTTTGCATGCCAAAAATCGATACACGTTTTTAAAGTTTAGTTATAAAAAAGTTTATAAGAAAGTGAGGCTCCAATGACCAAAATCTTTAGATTATCTTTTAAAAATCTTAAGAAAATCACAAGGCTCAATTTCCAAATTAAGTGCTTTTGTTGGCATGTAAAATCGATATTAAATCACTACTTTATTCAAAATGTAAAAGATGGAATTCAATTTAGAGCACATACGATAAACAAAGACAGTGTAAGCCTTTATATCCAGTTTATTTCAGTAAAAGTTAAGAAAATTCTAAGAAAATTTTACGAAAATTTCAGGATCGATTTTGCGAAAAGTTTAGAAAATTGAGGCTCAGGTTAAATGATGGGTGTCCTATAAAAAAATGAATAGTAAACCACTCCTTGATTCGAAATGTTAAAGATACAATTTCAATTCGAGTATACAAGATCGAACAGTGAAGAGTAAGCTGTTTTAGCCAGTTTATTACAGCAAAAGTATTCCAATAAAAGATAAGAAAATCAGGTAAAAATGTTGGCTTTCTTATAATTAAATATTGATATACTGATAAATATATCAATACGGCTATAGACAGCTATCAATAGAAGGACGTGCCTGAGGCAGTTTTTTGTCTTCATCTGACAAGCAATCAATTGCATTCGAGAACACATCAGTGACAAGCTTCTTTTCTTCAGCTACGGGCAATGAAAACAAAATATATTATGAGTGATGCTAAAGTACCAGGCTGGCTATTGACTGTCTGATGAATCCCTTACGTTGACAAAAGTACTTAAAATCAAAGCAAAAAAGTAGCCTTGGGGTCATTCACTCAATACGTACGCACTAAGGGGGGAAGGGGTAAAGCAAAAGCATACGCCATACACACCAGGAGGGATGGGGGGTTGGTACATCTAAGCATGTACGCAAAAAAGTACTCTTTTGTATGTATTTTGTCATAATCTCATACATAAGGTACTTTTATTATATTTTTCTATCTATGGTAAAGACGCTAATGAGGTCTTATTACTGTTTCATAAAACATTTGCTATGGTTATTTCCCTGTCTTTGAAATGCTCTACCGTCTTTTCCCTTATGGAATTATTGATTAGATATTTAAAAAACATTCTCGTTAGAAAAGGAGGGGATGAGATGGGGAAGAAAACGTGCGCAATGTGGGGTCATTGCAAGCGAAGATATTCCTTGCCATTTTGGTGCGTACGTACTAATTGGCTGATCCCCTTGGGGAAACTCGTGATCAAACAGCAACCAATAATTAACTAATTACTTGTGTTGAAATCTAATTTTGACATTTGCAATGCATTCGCTTCGCATTCTTTCTTAGAGAAACCAAATACTATGACGGGGGCGAAATTCCTGTCCATGATCATCTTCACGATCTTATGAACGTCCGATGGCCCTGCGATAGAAAAGCACATCAATTATCAACGTGCAACGAAATCTTTCGTTATAATTAAGGACTATACAGGCATGCTGAATGGAAACAGGTACGGTTACTTTTGCAATCAACAGGGTGTAAGCAAGAAAACAACCTTTAAAACTTCTCTTCCCCGCCTTCTGCCATTTATTATCACTGGATGAACCGGAATCTTGCAACACCGCCATCGCTTTACCAAAATTATCTTCCCTGAATTCTCTCTGAAAATTCACATCATTTTAATCAAAATTATCATCACAACAACAGCAACAATTTCTACCATAATGGAAGCCCCACAGAACTCAAACGCTTTTGCAAATACATTTATACATTTATCTATTTTAAGTTCATGCACAGCTGACTAAACTGCTAGTACAACTTGAGCATCTACGATTTGATACAATATCAAAATATAGGAAAAAAATAGAACTAAATAAAATGAAGACATGAAGGCAGATATAACATACTAAAACTGCATTAACCAAGGATTGGGGTTCAGCCAGACGTTACACAAATGCTATGAAAGATAGTAAATTGCAATTCCCCTGTACAGATATGTGAACAGGGGGTCCTCGAAGCACTGGAATATTCCCTTGGGGATCCGCTCCAGGATAAAAGGTTGATAACCACCGCATAATGCACCATACTGATGAGGTGATCTATTGTACCCTGATGCTGCAGCTGCCAGCTCCAGGGATGTCCATGCATCGTCATCGGCACTTCATAAAATCTGTGACCTTATTTTCTAGTCTTTTTAGTGACTTTCTTCTAGTCTTGTTAGGCAATACGATAGGTACTGTCTGCAAAGATTCTCGGACACTGCTCACTATCGGCACTTTGATAGCTCCAGCCCCCCAGCAATTTTTTTCTGACGCCATCACTGGCCAGCTCCTACATGTTATTGTTGGGTAGGCTTAGATGACTTCCAGCAGTGCAGCCACCAGAGGGAATCGCATTCAATTACTTTAGAGGGCAACATCTTTGTAGCTCCACCCTCCCCCAGAGGCACACTAATGAACGAACAGTCAAAAAGCATGGCTTCAGATGTGCTGGAGGTTCCCATTTTTCTACATCCTCAACAGCTGCAATTCATCAATGACGATTACAAAACAATAGTAAAATAGTCGCAAAATTATTCCAATACCTTTTCATCTTGCACCAAATACAGTCCATCTCCTCCGGAAGGGTACAGGTAGTGCTGCAATGGGGTCGGTCGAAAGTCTGTATACACCACGTGACACGGCTTAAAGAAGCAAAAATAATATGAGGGAATTTATCACGTAATAGCAAACAATAATAGTGGCTTCTATCGTTAGTCCAAAGACCATCGAAAATAAAAAATCTCGAGCTTATGAGCCATGTGCTATTGGTACAAATAGCTACAGTACTTTAAACTTGAAGTGTTCTCAGCATTTCAAGGCACATAGAGAATTCATTAGCAATTTCTACCAAAACGATAACCCTAACCCAACCTCAAACTATATGTGCTATTCAATAGAGTACAATTTTTCTAAGTTACCTGTTTATGAAGATGGGCGACCCATTCAGAGAACTGCCGAGCGTTCGGTATTGTTGCCGACAAAAACACAAAATGGACGTTGTCTGGTAATAAAATGATCGTCTCCTCCCATACAACTCCTCTCTCTAAAAAGCAAATGTGGAGTACAGGGACAGTTTACCAGCTGTCAACAAAGAGGATGGAGTCAATATAAAATATACGAGCGTAAGATTGGCGTATGGTTGTATCTTGCAAAGGAATGCCGAAGGACAACTGAGTTGGAGGGGGCGTAGCAGATAAAATTTAACGACAGGCTACTAAATCCCCTACATTAACGAAAAGCGATGATCATAGCACCAGCTTTTTACTGACAAGCTTCGCCAGAAAATGAGGGTGTTAAACATCCCAAAGCCCCTACTTTGGCACGCCCTTGGTTTCTTGCCATATGCCACTATGCATGGTAACCAAGAACTACCAGAGCTAAACTCGCGTAAGTCGGATCGCTTGGCACCAGGCAAAATAGTCCGACCTACGTGAAGTCCGACTTACACGTAAATCAGATTTTGTCCGAATTAAACATAGAAATATTAGGAGTAAAAAGGTGGGGCTAGTCACAACTAAGCTGCTTTCACCTATTGGGGTGAGTGGCCAAGCGGCCCAGCCGGTTCCATTAGCTTAGCTGAAATTAAGCATGGCTGTGTATGGTCAGAAACTGGATGTGCGACCTTCCAAATAAACGACCAAAACAACCCATTTCGCCGTCCTTCGGAAGGGAGGTTAAACTGGGGGCCCCATGCCTGGATGCGGCATGCATAGTAGGCCTAAATTAACTGAATAAGCTAGGTGTAACAGCCTACTCAAAAAAAGTAAACAACAACATCAACAGCAGTTACATTTGTACTTTACATTACACTGTAAGCAGTGCAATTCAATTAAAGTAGATACTTGTCTCTCTCTGAATTGTATCTGGTACTAAATTCTCTTTCTTCCATCCTGCACATCCATACTGAGGCAATGCCTCAATAGTATACCCTTCTAGCCTTCATGCAAACAGCAGTTCGAGATTAAAGGCTTCAATAAAATTGCCACTTTTGCAATCGTTCAAACTACTCGGAATTTCAGAGCATATACTTCTCCCTATTACAAACATAAGCAAGTTGTTCTTTAATGTACGAAATATGAGGGGTGTCCTTCAATGTTTTTCTCAGTGGGACTATTGATACCATGGTGCATTCCATGACCTTAGGAGTTACCTTTCCTGTCGGCGTGGCGGCGTAGGTATAGCTTAAACTATACTTTGCCCTACTGGCATAATAAAATGGAAATCTCTAGGCATGGCCCTTTTCATCTTTTGTGCCTTTGGTACAAACCAACCTGCAATGTTGGCGTACACCTGGGGAGCTACTGGCGCACCTCCAGCGTGAGTTTTAAACGGAATGCAATCTGGTATTGATACCAAGATAAAAATCCGACTTATATGATGGTATTTTAAAAAAGGACTGGAAAAAATACTCCGACTAAGCAAATATCCGACTTATAAATTCCGACTTACGCATAGAAAAACTACAGCATTTGTACCAAGCGGACCGGGACTGTTCATGTTTGTCCGACTTATAAAATATCCGACTTACGCGAGTTTGACTGTATAAACGTAAACAGAGTGGTCTTTGAAAAATGACTATTGCGGATATTGAAAAAGGTCAATATTGCGGAGAGTAACCCAAATATCACGAAATTTAGGCATTGTGGATGTAAACATGGGTGTTGCTATCTTTCAAAAAAACACGCAAAAAGTCACACGATTATGAGGTATAGCAAATCAAATTTAAAAACCACCTTTATCCCTCATGTAGTGAATCTCATCGAATACAACCCACGCAACCTCGCGCATTAGCTAGGAGAAGAGAGAAAGCCCATATAGTATACAATTGAAGGTAGAGAAAATGATGTGCTGAAATCGTTCTTGGGAGAGCATAAAATAATATAGTTAAGTATAGATTAGTTTTGCAAAGTTTTAAGAACTAGTGAAGTATAGTATAGTATAGTATAGTATAGTATAGTATAGTATAGTATAGTATAGTATAGTATAGTATAGTATAGTATAGTATAGTATAGTATAGTATAGTATAGTATACTATAATAGTTTTTATAAATCAAAAAAGAAATAGAAAAAGAAAATAGAAATAGAAATAGAAAAAGAAATACATAATAAGGTTTCAACTTATTAGTTCACCAACAAGGTCTGCGTCTGTAATACAGTTTTCCAAGTACCTTCAAAAAGTTCTTAATGCTCCCATTATTGCTGCTTGTTGGCTCAAATTCATTTCATTAGTTCGTTACCTACAAAACGTTCCTTAAATGAATTCCTTAAATGTGTTCTGTGTCCCTTTCAAGACAGTTCCACATGCTCTTAGGACGATATCATACATTTTGATACTTTTGAGACCATAAGGTCTGTACAGTGCAGTAGCAGCAAGTCCTAGGTAAATTCCTGCTTTACTCTCTGCTCTTAATGATAAGTTGATATCTCCTGTAATGCTACCCTCTATTATAGGAGGTTATTTGCGTTCTTTCAATATGATAACATGTCTGGCATTGTACTCTCGACTACTCAATCTGTTCCAAATTGAAATCTCAATACAATTTGCAGCTGTTATTTCCTTAACTTTTCAAAATACTCTTCTCTATACCATTGCAATAGATATTCTTCAAACCCAAGCATTTCTAGGACAGTATAATAAGGTATAGAAAAGATGATGTTTCAAACTCAAAGACACGTCACTTCCTAAGATGTAGTAATTCCTAATGAAACTCCCTGGTAATGAAGCAATAGGCTTTGAACCTTGTTCTCATACCGTCCATAAGTAAAAATGTCAGAAGAAGTGCTTGGTAGTCAATATACTATGGGGAATTTCGAGTCAAACTAAAATAAAGCAACTCCAATAACGTAAAAGTCTATTAGCTCAGCTCTAGCAATACATATACATTAGGTCAAATCTCCAATTAAGCAAGACTCCTTTAAGTACACCAATCCTCTATCTCTGCACACTTCCTGTCGTCCTTCTCCTTTTCTCCTCCTTAATACCCAAACAATCACCACCAAAACAATTACAGTCAACTAATTCTCCAAAAGATGATAAATGTAATGAAATACGTATACGAAATAAATGGAGAAACAATAATATAATTATAACTTGAAAAGTGCGAACCAACCTCAGATCCTCTGTATAGCATACTTCTCAGAATCTGATCAATAAATAAAACAAAAGTTCACACAATGCTTGATGGAGAATCTCACGATTACTATTACAACTAACATTTTCGAGGTTTTGTGTCGAAATTTCCCTGCTCAAACTTATACGTTCTAGATGCATCATTTAAAGACTGCGTTGATCTCCTACATATCTACATGTTACAAAAGTGGGTCTACCATAGTTATTGTAGGGGAGTAGAATACACTCATTTTCTACAAAAATATAAAGGATATTAAAGCTCAAACTCACTTAAATTCAAAAATAATTCAAAAGTAATACAAGACTCAAGCTTCAACAATAAAAAGAAATTTGAATTTCGAGTTCCTTTTATATAAAACAAGTATGCGTTTCAAGCTAAACAGTTTTGAATCCAATTATCCTTTCAAAATACAGGGTTATGCAGATGATACCAAGGATTTAATTGGATGTGATGGGAAAGATGAGATAGGAATACTGGGAAAAACGAAAGCCACAGAAGACTAAGTTAAATTACTATGAATTGTTTCTTAACTAGTTATAGCTTAAACGAGGAATTTTGGAGATGCTAGCTATTTGTGAAGCAAAACATAGTACACTACTAAACTGTTTTATATTAAAAAACGGGCAACCCTTCAACATAACAGAACCTAGAAACCTGGGACGTAGCTTCAATAAAATTTTTGGGGTTTCAGAGGTTGCCCTGCGAATAATTGGATTCAAATATCTTGTCTGTGACGCTTTGTTTATATTTTCTTAAGTAACAGTAGTTGACCAATGGTCCTGGGTGCTGTAAATTTGCGGCAAATTGCCCTGTAGAACACATTGTACTACCGTTTTTGCCCTGCGAAATTGTAAATTTTCAAGGTTGGGGGGGGTGACTCACCCCCATACCCCCTTAAGTTTCGTCCACGCTAGAAACAATAAAACAAGAAACCTCAGACTATAACAAGCGCTGTGATTCATGACTGTAGCAGGGACGTAGGCGTAGGGGGCATAGAGGAAAGCCAATCCCCTTGATAAGAATACCGTAATTCCACCCTGGCAGAAGCATTGATCTGGAGATTAAAAGCTAAGAGCTTGAGAAAAGGTTTCTTTAGACTGGCGTAAGACCAGTCGCACAACCGACATAAATTGGGACAACTACTAAGAGCCCCAAGGCTTTTGAGGTCTTGAAGGGGCCCCTTAATGGCAAGTTTCTTTGCCCTTTTTGGAGCATAAATGATATGGGGCCCCAGTCTTACTGATCTCCTAAGAGCTACGAGTATCTGTTACGTCACTGCGTAGGACTTGAAGAGTCCTACTTCACTGCCCTTGGAAAGTAAAACCCGGTTTTCAGGAAAAAGGGTGCTGTTACACTCTGATATCTTTTGCTTATCCGTATAACATTTGCTAAAAAAACTCGATCACATCTGCTCTTTACCTCATCATTTTGCGTGAGATAGAAGTCAAATACAAAACCACACTTTCGTGCCTTTAGTTTCTGATCTTACGTGCATAACCCTTAAACAAAAGATTGACACATTCTTTGCGCAAGCAATCAGCCAAGCTTATGGATGATCCAGAGCAACCCAGAGGGTTAGAATGATTGCCTTTGAAATGCGCAATGCCGCCAAAATTCCAGAAATCAATTAGGATCCATCAATTTCTTTCTTCTTTCTTCAAATCGTTATAACCGCCTCTTATCTCTTTACATTCCATTGCAATCATATGTTTTCCTACTGCTTGTCTACCTCCAGTAAATTTACCAGCAACTGCCAACAACTTGCATACAAGCTGCTCCATTATTGTAAATGGTGTATACATTCTCACTCACACGCAGGTATGTGCTAGCAGAGGACGTGGGCGCATCACACTCCACTGATATACACGACACTGCATGAAAGTTTTCCATGATGCAGGAGATTTAGCACCCTGACTTTTCTTTTAGTTATAGTTGGTAAAACCTTTACAAAACGTCCCCCCCCCCATAGGAAATTGTCTAGGCACACCTTGTACATTGGGGCTAAGCTATACAACGATTTTTCTGCAGGTGTGACAACTGTCTTAAATGGAAAAGATTTTAAGGAAAATATGGATTTCTTTCAAAAAATGACATAGCTTTGATGTAGTGCTATAAGCATTCTGCTTTATTAACATGATATCTATTCTTGGTTAAAGAATTGTAAATTAGGCCTTATATATTTCTTTTCGTTTATGCAGAACATTCAGTAAATATTTTCTTGAAGCTTTCATCCTGATAAAATATTCCTATTATTACTGCTTTTTTTAAAGAAAACTATCATTTTTCCTGAGCCTCAATTTTCTCAACTCTTCCCAAAATTGAGTCTGAGATTTTCTTAAAATTGTCTTAACTTCTACTAAAATAAACTGGCTAAAATGGGCTACCCTATCTTTGTTATTCTTGTATACTGGAATAAGAATTCTTGCCTTAATATTTTCAATGTGATAATGACGAAACATCAATTTTTGGCCAACAAAAGCGCTTAAATTTAGAAATTGAGCTTTGTGATTTTCTTAAGACATTCTTAAGATTTTGGCCATTTGAGTCTCAATTCGTATAAACCTTTTTTCTTATAAAAAACATGTATCATCACATGCTGCATCATCAGGAACTAAATGCCATATACAATGCATTAAAGCTGCAAGGAAACTATACATCGTTCCATTTCATGAGTATGCTTCTACTCGCCGCTTTGTGCTTAGAGTCTGGCCTGTTCAATATCTTTTGCAGAATACTTTGCTGAGTGGCCACGAAAGCCACGTAATTTGCAATTATTTAACATTTTAGTTAATATTTTCTGTTCTTTTGAATTCTATACATGTTCTGTTGTGATTAATTTGCTCTTTCCTATGGAAAAAGTTATTACTTTGCATGCTAAAGTGATTGAAAAGAAGACTCAAACTTCTGCCAGATACTTATCCTATATAAAATTCTTTTCTTTTAATGTTTGGGTAAAGGTGTTGCCCCTTCAAGTCCAGGGACGCAGCGTAAGGGAGGTATGAGAGTTTTCTACCTCTCTCAACCTTAAGAACTGCCGTTTTACCCTGCAAAAATGGCAGCATAGTGTATTCTTGCGTTAAAGTCTAGTGGACTTTAACTAGTCTAGAAACCGAAAATATTTCTAGGTGTAGAAATACAGCATATTCCTATTACCACTTCACTCCTTGAATTACATTTAACTAAGTGGATTATTCCTTTGCTAGATAATGGAATGATTGACTTCGTTGGCTCCAGCTGACTGGAAACAGCAAATATCAGAGCGTCCTATGATTTGAGCACGTGTGGATGTGCACTTGGAACAAAAAGTGATTATCTGAAGTCCAATCAATGCTAAGGAGAAATGAGCTTTCAGGGTACTATTTTCACAACAAAATAGTCGAAACTTGAAGTTGAACGTCATATTTGCTTCCATATGTTAGAAAAAGTATACAAGATTGTTTATTCGAAACATGTCCATAAGAAACATGAGGCTGAAAATAGGCAAAACATTAAGCAATATTTAAGAAAGATTGTCAAGCTGAGTTTCAAACAATAACTTGAAAAAATTGTTTGTACAAGAAAACCTTTGATCAAACTACAAAGAAAATGGAAACAATGTCGATTACATGCCTTACAAAACCTGGGTATCCTTTACCTTGCACCTTAATCTGGGTTGTTATTATTATTGGAAGTCCTAAAGATTTAACAAGTAGTTAACGCTGGATTTGGAGATGTATCAAGACACATCTAGGCTCAAGCCAGAGAGTTTTTTCTTATAAAAAGACGGGTACTAAGCATATGGATTATAGGTCCCTATGCATCTTCACAAGGAGAGAGTTGCTCCTTTTCTTGGAAATTAAGCTTTTCACGTCAGTTTCACCTTCTCTCCAAAAGGTCAATGATAACACTAATTTTAATGCTGTTTTGCAAAAGGGTGTTTCCCGAAGTTCTAGACGGCGTGACCTTCAGAAAATTTTCCTGGTGGCTAGCCCCCATATCCCCATTTCATTCTGCTTCTCTTCCACGTCAATGCAGAGTGTTGGTAGTTCGAGTTTCCCATCAACTCTGTCCCTTCTATTCGAAAACACTTTGTACTTGTAAGATTGTTTTGCATCCTGCATAATTAGAGCTTTCAAGCCCCCTTTTTCAAGAAGTTGATGGTTTTTTATCTGTGTTGTCTTGGCGTTCACAAAGAAGTCATGAATCTCCGTCGTGAACTCTATATGGAACCAATAGTCCTGTGCAACTATCAAATAGAAACTTACAAGCTTGGCGAAAACAACTTTGTGTCAGATAAGTATTGTCGCTGAAATGGCTTTAGTAAATCTATTGTCATATTATGCATGTCATTTTTGCAGGGTAAAAGCCTCTGCAACCCCCCACCCCTTCAAATTATATGGAAGTTACGTCCCTGTCCAAGATAATATCTCCAACTCCTTGGTGGAGTCCTGTTTATAGAGGATATTCACTCAAGTAAACCCACATCTTTTCGTGTCCTAATTCAGCCATGAAGCATGATCTTTTGCAATACCACACTTAGGCACGACAGCAGGGTTGAACATGAGCAAACAATGGGACCTTTAGACTAACTAGATGACGTTTGAACTGTACACAGCAAACATCATGTGACAAGTTAAGCTCCCTCTTTCAAAAACCACAAAAGGATGCTATGATTGACAAATGGATCAGAACAACGATCATTTCATTCTTTCGCGGCTAAAGTCCAAAAGAAGTATCTTCCCTTCCAATTGCCAACAACTGTTAGCATTGTTATGACAGAAAATAGGCAAGAAAGGTCATAACACTGGTAGCTGTGAAGGCCACAGCCATTACCAAAAGGAGGCGGCCTCAAGACTAAGCAGCAAAAATAACACGATTTTCTGAAAATCCTAAAATTGGGTCACGAAATTCATATCATAGAAATCCTCTCAACAGAGAACGGATGCGTGAAACCGAAGTACTCCTCAAACACTTCTAATGGCAGTCATAGATGTACCATCATTAGCGGATCTCTAATTGCATGTTTTTTTAACACCAAAAGAACATTCTGGCATGAGTCTCATTTTTTAAGTTTTTTCTAATAAAAACAGCGTGTACTCGGAAAATACTCGGCTATCTCAAAAATACTCTGCGTATTTAGTGCTACTGTCCCCTGGCTTTTCTTGAAAATCCGCCACTGTGTAGCATTCAGCAGCAGCAAGTCCACAAATGGGTGAAATATCCGGAAACACAAACAAAAGACAACTCTCGTAGATCTAAACTTGATAGTCTACAAAGCTGTTTATGTTCTTTCACTAGATGTGGCAACAACAAACAACCCTATAAAAATATGCCTCCATAAATGCCCGAAATAGAATAATTGCCGGACCCTATAATAAAAATGCAATAAATTCCGGACTCTGTGAAAAGAAGTAAATAAAAACCGGACCCTATAGACACATAAAAAGGTCGGACTCCATAGTAAAATAATGTTCAAATGCCCAATATAAACTTTAACCGTCCTTTAAATTACAGCACCTACAACCATTTGCGTCAATTTTTTAGTTCCGCTACCTGAAAAATCAAGGAAAGAAATTCTGGCATATTCCCTAATTATATTCAGTGCTCAAAACTAACTGTTTTGTCAGTTTTCCTGGGACTAGTAGTGGATAGCATTTACTAGTCCTGAAGGCAATTCTACTGGTCCTGTCTGCCATCCAGCATATGACCACAAACATGCAATTCACGCATTAAATGGCATAGTAATACATGACTCACTTTGCTAATTTTAGCATTAAGCATTTATAACAGGTATAATGCGTGTCTTTCATCTTGAGTTGCTTTGGCTATAAGACAACACTTATGGCAGTTTCATATCTTCCTATCTGGAATGCACTGAGAACTCATCCCGGTCCATCCCCTCAGCTGTCAAAATGGCGATTGTAAAGCTGATATTAGAAGTGTACACAACGTGATTGAAAGAACAGTTTGATAAAATTACGTGCGAATATTGCGAATGCAAACCAAGATTCACAGGTTGAGACTTCAACGCTTTCATGAGAAGGACCGACTCAAAATTTTACTCGTTTTTGTCTTATTGTGCTCGTTTTAGATGAGTGAACGGCCGTTAGTTTCGAACACTCCACATTGCATACAAAGTTTCAGAAACGAAGAAAAAATTGTTCTATAAAACGATACTTAGATGTTTACCTCTGTTGTCATAATCAATGCACTGGCACTTGGATTGATCGTAACATCTCCAGTCATAAGACCAACGTCTTGGAACTCATCATACAACTCTCTATATTTCTGATTGCTCAAAGCCTGCAAATGCACAGGAAATTTATACAATTACACGTTAAACACGATCCTACATACATATTCCCGTTTGATTTTTAGAATTAATACATGCATAATTTTAAAAGCACTCAGTTCATAAAAATACCAGGGCTCAAACTAGCTTGATTCAAAAACAATTTAAGACCAATGAAAGGCATAAGCTTTACCAAAACTAGGTTTTCATTTCTACTTGGCTCCTATATTACAATTTATACTGCAAATACCGCATGTGCTTTCAGTTCTATTCTCGATTTGTTTTAAAGATGTAGCACCATATTACAAAAATACTCAAATCTTTCCTTTCAAATTCAGGAGAAATTATTTGTAGAGTAAGAACAATTTAAGAGTAATCGTGTGCTCAAAACAAAATTAAGACATGGAGGTTCAACAACAACTGCTGTAAAAACTCTATTAAGTTCCCCTTTCTAATAAGACCCTTTTCTATTAGGATACTGATTAGAGGGGCAGTGGTCTACCCAGCTATCATGCTTTCCCTCTATTTATAGTATTTTACAGTGACTTGACCTCCTAGAAGTTTGATATTTCTTTTCTAGAGATCTAAGGGATGTGACTCTAACAATTTTTCAGAAGGCAAAGCTCCCTGACTCCCATTCCTCTTAACTTGTGTCTCACAAAAGCTGGTTCCACAGAGGGTATTTGGATATTCTATTTTATTTGGCAATGTATCACTGAATATACCCTATAGATGGATGATGTTTCCCTTTTGCATTTCCCCCACCCCCTAGCTAGCACTTCCTAAAAGAGGCAATGCTTTATATAGTTGCGGTTATTCACGGGGGTCAAGGGGGTACAAAATTCCTCCCAGGTGCCATCAAGTCATCAAATTTTAGTTGAACGTCTTTTGCATAAGAATACCACTTTTTGCCTTGAGCCTCAAGTTATTTATAGACCTTCTTATTAGAAAAAGTGTACTCGGAAAATACTCTGCAACTTTTAAATACTCGTCACATTCAGTTCAGCACTGCTATGCCCCCTAACTTTTCTTAAAATACCGCCTTTGCCTTGAATAAGTGTAAGCAATACACTCCTTTCTTCATCTCTTACTCCAGATTCCAACATGTCAGGCTATAAATAGTGGCGATTTCACGGAGGGCCAGGGGGCCACGGACCCCAGAAATTTTATTTGCCCTTTCCCTGCCCCCACACTTCTCTAGGAAAGCATAAAACTTTTAATTTTGAATAAATGGTTTACTACAAATAATCGATAAGTAAGAAGATATGCACGGAATGAACATGATACTTCCAGACTTCTACTGTACTTTTCTAAATATCTCTCTAGCTTTCTTTACGACTTTTGACCTTTCATTTAAGCAGCTTAAAACCAAATTCTAAAAGTTACTGCATGTCTTGCGTTTGTACTATATTCCATTGTGTGATCAACCTGTAACCATAATTATTTCTCATTTATCTCTCTTTCGTTTGCACAGTTTTTTCACATAAAAAGGCCAATCTCAAAACTACGAAAGGGCGTTTTCCTAAGACAAAAAGGGCGTGATCGATAATATTTCTGACCAACCTCCCTCTTTTCCGACCAGGGGCCATGGCCCCCAACCATTATACAGCCTAGAAACGTCCCTGGCTATAAATTCAATTAGGCATGCCTCGCAGGCATAAGACCACTTATCTCACATTGCAACCTCAGTGAATTCAAAGAATTCCTTGTCTGCGCGAGTACATTAAATTGATAGTATCGTAATTGTTATCGCACTGGCAAGAAGCCGATTTCCACAGATCAAAACTGTATTTAAGTCTCTTGGGGTCCTAGGTCCAAATATGATTGGGACCCTTTAAATGGTAGCAAAACAGTGCCCTAAATCACTTTAGGTGAATACAGCAATAATAAATCAAATCTAGCATGAGCAGTTCACTTCTGACAAAAAATCCTAAAATTTCATTTTTTTGCTAGCTTAAAGAACTCTTACATTCCAGAATATTATGTTAAAAAGTCAGCATTACAGAGTTTACAACAAGCTACGCATTTGTTGAGTAGCAAACAAATACTATACGCTACAAAATACCATTCCCTGATTTTTCTTGACGGAACGCGATTTTCAGGGAGGCTTCATGACTCTCCAGGTATTCCCAGAAGTTGCTAAACTTACTCTTCCTGTTTTCCATGATTCCTTGTTTTCCATGACTCCGAGGAACAGTGACTTAAAAATTTAGTCCTTTTTTGCACATTTGTCACAATTTACCTCTTATACCCAGCCTCCAACCAGAACTGGCATCAACTAGCACAGAGGCATGGCCGGTGAGGGTACTGAAAGAGGGAGTATCTTGGTTCTATCTCTGTTGGGGTCCTTGTTTTTCAACAATTCTGAATTTTTTACTCTATTTTTAATGCAAAACAGGCTTCTTTCTTTCCTTATTCATTGGATTATACGTAATCGCATTTCTAATTTCAGTTAAGCTCTACGTGTTCTATGGAATGGCCCCAGGGTAGTCAAGACATTTTCCTCCTCAGGGTATCGTCTTTGTAGTCCAGTCAATTGTTTTGTAAGTAGTGTTGTAGTAATTCGTTTTTTTTTTATTTTACTTTGATTGCACATACATATGAAACAACAGTGACCAGTAGTTCTACAAGCAGATGATCTTTCAAATTCTATCTCACAATATTTATACGTGTGCATTTTGTGCATAGGGGCACTTCCAAATGAAAAGGGGGTGGTGGTCTAACTGCTTTTTCCAACAGCAGAAAACTCTTTAACAGCAGGTTGTCCGCATTGTCGCTGCCACTATTTGACAGAAATGTATCCTTCCCAACGCTTGTTAAGATACCACGAAAATCTTACTTGTCACTCATATTCTTTGCTGCTATGCTAAAAATAGTGAGCACTTATTGAGATAAAATGTATTTTGCACAACTAAAGTCATTGACGCTGGAAGGGGAAAGTCTAGTCATAAAAATGACGTAGTTCGGAGACAAACAATTATCAGATTAGCTTTTCGCACCCACGACAATCGCACCTGCGTCGTCAATAACGCGTGGGGATTCAATTATTTATGACAATCGTTTTAGTAAGCAAGCAAACCTTGATAGGAGTTGTGTAGATAACCCTCTGTTTTCTTTGCAACGACATGGCAATGCAATATCTAAAAGAGTAATTATCAATCATTGGCTTATCAAATAAGCGATTAAAATTATAATTAATCGACTATTGACAATTAGGCACAGAAAATGATATAGATGATGTGTGTTGTAAATATATGTTTGCAATTGAATGGAATTAAAAATAAGATACTCTGCATCCCAAAGGTGTAACAACTACAGGCGGGCTCCAGGAAATACATGATGATACACAGAGACGTATAGATGATACACATAGACGTATACGTAATACACACACAAGTATAGATGATACACACAGACGTATAGATGATACACAGAGACGCATAAATGATACACACAGACGTATAGATGATACACACAGACGCATAGATGATACACACAGACATATAGATGATACACACAAACGCATAAATGATACACACAAACGCATAAATGATACACACAGACGTGTAGATGATACACACAGACGCATAGATGATACACACAGACGCATAGATGATACAGACAGAAGTATAGATGATACACACAGACGTATAGATGATAAATACAGACGTATAGATACATACATAAGGGTCAAGCATGTAACTGGAGTAAGTGCCCTGGAGGGGCAAAACCAGTCTTTTCAATCCCATTGGAGGGGCAAAAGCTCTATTTCGTTATGTAAATTTCTAGACTAATAACTCTGTTGGGGGCAACACCATGTAAAACTCTTCAATTGTCGCCATTGCTCTCGCAGGTATATGCCTGATATGGGTACATCATTCAAGCAAGATATACTTACTCTGCAACAACAGTTTTACCAGCAGATGTATGTGCAGAAACCAAAACTGACTGATTATTTGACAAGCACTTCAATGCCTCCTTTTGAAAAGGATCAAGTATGAATGGATACTCCTAGAAGATGTAAAAGGCTCAGGTACAATTTTAATTCTCTTGTTTTGTGTCTACTTTGTCTCATATGTGAGCATTGGCTTCCAATTACTGCTATAATCTAAGTGTCAAAATTTCAACAGTTTGTGTAAATTTTTGGTACTAAATCGCAATAAATATACTCTTAAACTTACAACATACAAGAAGTAACTACATTATAAGATAAAACAATTAATGAATAACAAGCAATGCATTGTGAGTTTTTCAATAAACCATAGAAGTAACTCTTCTGACTGTAAACCAACCACATGCTATCAAAGCATAAACACCAAAACTGTGGTTACTTTGTTTCAAAAATACTTAACTCTTCTGAACTATTTTTACTAGGTTATGTCTACAAGTCCATACTTATATAAAAGAAACTATCTACTATTCTAAACCAAAATTATAATCTGTCTCCTCACAATCTGCTTATGATTTTCAAATTACTTTGGAGGCTACCAGTGCATGAAACATGCTAATTATGCCAATTATGCACTTGCAGGGGCCATGGGAGCATGAGGCTTCCAGTGTGTACGATATTACAAGTCAGTTAATCAAGCTGCAGAAGAATTGGCATCCCATTGATAATAGCAATTACTGTGACTTTTTTCTAGTTAAAGTAGTTGGTCAACTGGTCAAAAAATCCACCCCAGAGGAAAGTGTCTGAGGACATCCCAAAATTTGGTCAGGCTCAGAATGTTGGAATGGTCCCCAGATGGGAAATTTTATGGGAACAAGTGAAGTCATTCATACACAAGCAATAGGTGAGGTCTTCAGCCTTGTTGTAATGTAAAGCCATACTGTAGTGGGTGACTGCAGCAACAACTGATTACGCTTTGGTGAATAAGGGTGATTTCCAACTTTGCTAAGTTAGACAATTAATGTTATGCTGCCAATTGGCATGGTATGAAGTTTCATTTTAAGAAGTGAGTCTCAAAGGGTATGGTAAAGAACAACTTTGAAAAAATGAAGCAGGAGCACAATATTCCCATATAGACAAGCCAGATACAATAGCATATGAAATCAACTTTGTGCTGTAAAAGAAAGACACAAGTCAAAGCAACAAAACCGAGCCTACTAGGAACAATGGGACAGTATATCATTGATAACTTGAGGTAAAAGAAGAGCTCTTTGTATTTTAGAGGGGTTCTGTACACTAAATGCAATTAAGGACAGGGTCATCCACAAAGGATATCTGCACAATTCTGCCAAGTTTTAACCCACTCCCTTGCCTGGTACATACGCATTCACTTTCAGCTTAATAAACCCCTCCCCTTGTCTGTGCGGGTACACAGCGTCACTTTTTATTCAATTTGGTAAACTCAATCAAGGATGGCACTACTGTGGGAGGCTTGGTGGGGTGTAGCTCCTATGATTTTACTCAGCCCTCCCCCCATCAACACCTAAATTTCTATGTACTCTTGGCACTTTCATAATCTCCATGACCTTTTTTAGTTGCTCTAACCAGTACAATAGGTGTTGTCTTTTGTAATTCTTCAACACTGCTCACTGTCTGCACTTTGGCAGCACAGCACATACAAAACCACCAGTACACTGACAAGCAAACTACATTCAATGCAATACTTTATCAGAGTTAAACAACAAATAAAGAACTGCATAAAGAATGCAAAAAGATATTTTTTGAAAAATACAATATGAATTTTTTGTCTCATTATTTCCTAATTTTCAGGAAAAAAGATAATCAGAAAATGATTTTTAAATGCCCTCTCTTCTTGTAAAAACTCTCTGAAATGGATGCCTACTTACAGCTAAGCAACCTCTCTCCCTGTTGCTTTTGTCTGAACAATTGCTAGCCCCTTCCTCCCCTAAAGTGTTGACATCTTTTATGGATGTCCCCCTGGAAGTAATAACTACATCAAGTCATAAGCATACCTTGGCAGGCTTTTCATTGGATTTCTGCAGTGGCACATAGTCACACCCAGCTGGGATTACAACCTGTATTTATGAAGAGCAAATGAAAAAATACCAGATCTGGGCAAATTACTTTCAAAAATCAATCTAAATAAATTAAAAATTATTTGCATTAAAAAGTAATTTAACAAAAGTACAAATTATTTTTCAATAATATGGATAAATTGCATTGTGAATTATATTAAAAAGTAACTTAATTACTTTTCAAATAATTTTCCAAAATGGGGAATTTGACAAGAAAATAAGTTCAAGAAGTTTAGAAAGCAGGCTGGGTGGTTACATAAGCAATACAGGGGGGCATTTTCTTGGCAAACAAAGGGTAACCAAACACACTAATGTTTTGAAAAAAACACTCTGAGCAAGGGTATCATCAAAAAGAATTTTATGGATAGTATAAACGAGACAGGGGGCAACTCTCCCATTTAAATAAAATTTTCAGACTGGAAATGTGCATCATATGCCTTTGACTGCTTCATCATCATTCCATTATATTTGGATTTTCAGTTACATTCTAAGTTATACAATAGACCAAATGCTTTTGATAGATCCAAAAATACAACTCAAGTTTCCAGACTAAGGACACTGCTAAAAGAGCTATAGATCTTATGAGTAATTGAGATTTGATTGCTTTTCAGCTTTAATTTAATTATTCTTAGAGATTTTTCTAAATTTGTTTATGTTTCTGTCCACTTCTCATTTTGGTCAAGGTCAATATTTAATGCTTACTTCATTGAGAAGCAGCAATATAACAGAGCAGCAGCACATATTCATGATCAACTAATTTAAGGCAGGTCATATGACAATTCAAAAAACAAATTCTACAGAAGCATTCCAATTTCAACATCAGGAGAAGAAATGCAATAGAAAACCTTTGCTTTTCAAAGAAGCTATTATTGAAAAGCATTTTGAATACAAACTACTTTGTACAAAGTAATTGCAAACTCATTTTCCAAAAAAGCAATTACCTTGCTCTTCAAAAACTGTAATTTAGAATTAAAGCACAGGAATTTTTAATGAAAATGCAATTACTACCCAAGTTTGAATAACAGACACATGAAAATGTAAACAATATGGGGTAGTTTGTGGGACCAGGTATTTGCACTGCATGCAAGCATGTATTGATTAGTTACCAAAAAATAATGTCATTTCTTGGGAGATGGTAAGAGCCTATAGCAACATGCTTACCAAATAAAACAAAAAATAAAATTCCAACTTTCCCTAGACTTCTTCCTGACCAAAAGGGTAGTATCAACCAGGAGAAATCTGGTGGGCTAAATGCATTAAGAGCAATGCTTTTGTTGCCACACCCATTTTACTGCAATGATGTTGACAATCTAAAGTAACCCAAAAGAAATCCCTTGATATCTGTCTTTTCAATGTCTTTCCCTACATTTTCCAGGTTTCCTCAGAATTTCTTAGAAAATGGAAAATTTTCCAGGTTGTCCAGGTTTTCCAAGTTCTGTGGAAACCACAAGCAATCTTGTTCAATTCCAACTGGTTGCCACTGGGACAGTAGCCTTGATACTACTATCAAAATTCACTGAAAGTAAATTTCCCTTATGAGTTTTCCTTTAATACCACACAAGCCACCCAGCAATAACAGATGGGGTCCAACAGCTGCACCAGCTGGGTACACCAAATCTAAGACTGACAAGGATGGCAGCTTTAAACAACATCTTGCCTGCGCAAGCAAGCTATAGTCATGTGCCAATGTGTGCAGCTAATGTTCAAACATCCTATTACTCATGTACTTTTGTACACAGTACAAAATTGGCATGCAAACTCACATTTTTGCTCGCACATTTAACTAAACTGAACTTAACTATAGTGCTCTACCTTTAAGCTGACCACAACAATACCACCATACTTTGGCCACACTAATACCCCCATATTTTAGCAACACTACTCATGCAAACCTTGCATGTGCAGCTACCGTATTCATCAGTAACAGCCAAGCTCCCTTATGGGGTAATAAAATGAGAAAACAAGAGGATTATCATGATTGTGGTCACAATGGTAATGGTGATTTTCACAGCTAAAAGATATTCAAAGATCATGATCATGATAGATTGCAATCATGATGGTGGGCTAAGAAGGCAATGATAAATGTAATGAATGTGGCTGATTCTAGGAAGGATTTGAGCATATCCTTGATTAGTATGGTGCTACTGAAGACAAATATACCATGTTCATGAATGAAACAATTGAACATAAAGAGCCTAACTGAATTTATCAAAAGACTATTTCTCAAGTCACACCCAGTCCATGCCCAGAAAAAATTGGGGCAAGAGCAGCAACTTGCAGGACGAGCCTTGTCTACATGAGCAATTGATTTTAATTATTTAGAAAGGCACATGCAAGCCAACATTTGTTTATACAAAATACTTAGTTTTTGTTGCTAAAACATGACAAATGTCTCGTTGAAGAAAAAGCAGGCTAAGGCAGAGCTATGAAAGCAAAAGGTAGGCCTAGCATTCACCAGTGTTGCAGGTGGGACGAAAAAGTTCCTATTTGGCATGTGCAATTGTACAGGTGACAATGACGGGCAATCGCACGTGTCTCTGGACATGGACTGCACGCCTACTAAGTCTCGAGCATGTGGAATACCTCGTGCGTGCAAGCCTCCACAGTTTCAACGCTTCTGACTTCAACTTGCGGAATATCGAGCAACCTAGAAACGCAAAATATTTGGATGAAGATTTTTTGTCTAACACTCAAACATTTTAATGCTGGGATTTCGTATTGATTGAAAATTCAAAAAGTGTGTATCAAAATTAAGAACTTACTCAAGGTCTGCATCTTCTAGTTTTTGTTTCTTTCTGGATGTG
>WIPJ01067683.1:0-27321 GCA_018155075.1 Cassiopea andromeda
ATTATCGTCAGCGGTCAAGTGTAACAGATTTATTGTCACATTTAAAATGGGAATCCCTCGAATCGCGTAGATTATTATTTCAGTTAAAATACGTTCATAAAATGTTTTCAAACCAGGTGGCTTTGAAACCCCTCAATTATTTTTCACTGGCAGCTTTCAGAACGACAAGAGCTTCACACTCAAAGAAGATTATGCCTAAATTTGGAAGAGTTGATGCTGTTAAATTTTCATTCTTCTTTTCAGTCATACCCATTTGGAATAGCTTGCCTGATAATATTGTTAATCAGTGTAACTCGGAATCCTTTCACAGTCTATGTAGAAACCATTTCAGCAAACGATAGATGCGTAGACATTTGTATCGGCCCTTATGGGTTGTAAAATGTATTTCTGATGATGATGATGATGATGATGATGATGATGATGATGAAGATGCTTCCATTTTTGTACTGTTGAATGATATGCAGCTGTCAGACTGCTACTGTTAATTTCATTCGGTAAACTTCAAAATTTCAATTACCTAGCTCCCGAATAACCGTTTCTTAAGTCCATCCCTGCAGACTAGAGCCTTATTAAAGGTAGGATCTATGACAAGGACTGTGCTATCAGAGATAACAAATTTCAACCTTGCATTTAACAGGTGTGAACAATTCAAGATGAATCTGAGAGAAAATATCTTTACATTGTAGGAAGATACTATAAGCTATTAACTTTTTGCAAGGTAATGTTAGTTGCAAGAAAAATATCAGATTACAAGATACTTTTTGTCACAAGAAAAAATATACTATTGCAAGTTACTAGCAGATAAGCATCCATGATTATGTTTTAAGATACTGTTTTCAAGATATTCCACGCCAAGTTCCTTGGGCTAAATCTCCATAAAACTTGCTTATAACTGGTACATATTCAATACAATGTGTTTCAATTCAATTCAATAGATGTTTTGTATGAATGTATAGCCAACTTGTGTGCAATAAGCATAAACTGTACAGCTTTAAAGTGTCAGCCAAAAGTTTTCCTCTTACCTTCATGCTATGTTGAAGCGACATAAGTCATAATATGGAGCATATATTAGAATTCCTATTTCACCAGTTTCGAGACTTTCCCTTGTGTGAAGGAAATAGGCCTAAATTCACTACATTAACATTTCTCCATGTAAAGGCAGGATTGGGATATAGCACTTCTGTACAAGAAAAACATAGTAAAAAATCTTAGATTGGAATGCAATTACTTGTTCAGCCAGTGCATTTCATAGTTACCAAAAAATATTCCGTAAGCAGACGTCTTGTAAAAATTGTGTTTCTCAGTTTTCTTCACATTTGATGTCTTATAGTATGTAAAGGTAGAATAAAGAAAGTAATGCTCAACTATTCATAAAAATTCAGAAAGTTTAATACTAGATCATGAGATCTAGGAAAGTTGATAGGCCCATGAGCATTTAAGCTCCAACAATCTGTGTATAGATGTTACATTTCTTGTACTCACTTTTCTTCAACAGCTTATCTTCTAGGTTCAAGACTTATTTTTCTGTGTACCAGCAGCTATTTAACTGCTCTTAAATATCTAAAGCATCAGAAGCTAAAGAATATGTTTCTAAGCCGAGACAAAGTTTCAATACTGAGACGAATTAGACGTTTTTGTAAAGGAAACAGCCACCCTTTCAACAGGAGGTACTGGAAAGGATGGGTGTGTTGATGCATGTAGGAAACACTGTTTATGGGGAGATCTTTTAAGCAGTCGTACACTCTTCTCAAACTATTTAAAACTTTCATTGACGCCATAGTCAGCCACAGCACCCTCACTGTATCCAGCTACTAAGGATTCCTCAAAATCATATCACATTTATGCATGGAAGAAAAAAACAATTTCTTAAATGAATTGGTTGGAAAAATTGAATCGTACAATTACCCCTTAAAACAGCAAAGAAGGTAAGAGAAGTCCCGCTACATATTAGACTCTATTATGCTAATAGCCATCAACTGTGACATCACATCGGCTGCCACATATGTCACTTTTGACTTAACTTTTATCTTAAGTTTTACCATAAAAAGTGGTGCAATATTTCTTGCAACTTGGAAAGATTTTTGAAAATGTCATATTACAAGACATAGTTGTTGAGCCAAAATGAGGATCTTATTACAAGATACAGTTATTTCAAAAGGAAATTATCTTATAGTAAAATACTGTTATTGATTTCAATATCTAAATATTATCTTCAAGATACTAAGATAAAATGCTACCCAGTCTAATCATAGCTTACCCTCGAATCATCAGTTCCGTATTTCCGAAAATCTGAAAATTAGCCAGGGTATTAATGCAAATGTCTTTTCTATAACTGGGCAAAGGAAGCTTTCGAACTTTCATAGGATGCACTTGTAGAATTCAGATAGTAGATATGCAGTTCAAAAGTTGGATAGTTAGAAGCTCAAAATCATAAATTGTTTTATATTTTAGATAATAAGATCAATGACATGTGCTAAGAAACCACTGTTTTATATCAGTACTTCAACTTTCCCTAGTGTCTATGAGGTATTGACAGTACAAAAACACATTCTGTTACCTGCTCTTCAACTCCCCTATTAGCTTATAGTAATCTAGTAGATAGTTAATTATAAATAGATAGTTAAGCATGGTATCTAGTAATTGACCTTGGCTTGTTTTGCATCAATGCACAATGATCGTTCTGGCAGGTGGAACAGCTTTATTTGACTGTTTTCCTAGAAAGTTTCTGATGCAATGATATCTCTGGGCATTAAGCAACAGTTCAGCATGATTCTCTTCTCAAGATGAACTAACAAAGGTCTAGAGTAAAAGTCATGGATAGTGTTGGTGGCAATAAGGACAAGGCTGGATGGTGCAACAATATTGTTATTAAAGAAAGTTAAATGCTTTGGAGAGTAGGACAGAATAACTCTACAAAAAAATTATTGGCTAGACAACATGATTAATTAATCCAATTGATAACCGAAGTCTCTTAACTGATTAAATAGAATTGCAGAAATGCGGTGTTGAATTTTAGAGCCTGTTAAAGAAGAATAATATTGTATAAAGTAGAGCTTTAAACTGCAGTTGGGGCTTAGACAATGGAAACACATATCGTAGGCTGAAAAACTGATGTTATCGCCTTATGAAGAATTACAAGTACTGAAAGAGCTGCTAGCTCGCTTGTACAGTCTAAAACAGTGTTTCCCAACATGGGGGACTTCCCCTAGGCGGGGAATTTATTTTTTTTAAGGGAAGAATTGGAGGCTACCATGGGTATGCACAAAAATGAAGAATATTTCAGTATTTTGAATAAAAAATTCATATCTAATGATGTCATTTAATCTAAACCTGGGCAGGCCCATAGACACTGGAGAGCGGGGCATTTTCCCTGTAATTTTCTGAGGTTTCGTATAGTAGTACTCTAAACTGTAATGTGTAATCATTTCAGAATTGCTCCCACCAAGTCTAGAATCTAGAAACATCAAGCCTCAGATATATGGTATAAGGAGACCATGAATTTGATCAGTGACATTGAACCCTTTTTCAGCTTTGAAACGTGCTTCTTCAGGAGGCAAGCCCCAGATCCCCACTTTCCGCACCATGATCAATTAATTGATTGTTTTTGCATATAGTTTGTGTTCCATAAACGCGTTTTTGCGGTCATGTAGGAGTCCTCTGTTTCTCAGTTTGGTGCCTACATATTTGCCCCCAAATCCGGCTTGGCTATCTACTGCTCTGTACATGCATAATGTCAGTTTAATTTGATGAGAAAGGTAACACATCAATTGTTTTGTGGCAAAGGGGGAACAGCAAGAAAAAGTTTGGGAAACAGGAGTATAAAGTCAGTGGACTACTATTCTAGGCTTGGCTATCTACTGCGCTATACATGCATAGTGCCAGGTTAACTTGATGAGAGGGGAATGGCGTCAGTTGTATTGTGGGAAGAGAAGACAGCAAGAAAAAGGTTGGGAAACAGGAGTATGAAGTCAGTGGAATACTATTCTAGTTGAATTATAACGATATTGCAAGAAAGATAACTTCTATAGAAATATCTATGCTTATGAGAAGTTTATTTCTGATTGAATTTACATGTATCACAGACAATCCTTCTTTAAAAATAGTACCAGTTACTTTCGCCAATCAACGATGGAGGAACAAGCAACTCAGATTTAATGACCAAGAAGCTTACCGTATTTATATGAATGCTCATGTGCTTCCTATTGACCTTCAGGTCTTTAACTTCATGTGTAAAGGTTTTTAGTCTGCACTCATAATAGCTTATACCTGATGACTATAGCAGGTATCTGGAACTTCCGAGACTAAGGCTACGGCCATGGTAAATGTGCGAGTTTGCTAAATGCACACTTAGGTCAAGCAGTTCTTACCCCTCCACACTTTGCGAGAGATGATTTATAATTTTATTGAAGCATGAAATACTACAATTGTGGTAAAATGTATTGCGAACTAAATGAATTCGAAATTCGTTGTGAAGCTAAAAAAATCTGGGGGCCAGCAGTTGTATTGTTGTTTTCCTTGTATCTTTATATCGATCTTTAAGATATGCCATTTTGACAAGCTGTTTGATTGTCTTGGTTTTTCATTTCCCTCTGCCTCATCATAAGTGATATCGTTTGTAACTTGCACAGCATTTAAGGAACGTTGACTACGAAAGCACTGTGAACATATGATTCTGTAAATGATATGATTATTAATATGATGAATTTCTCTGTTCGCAATGCAACTGTGAAAAAGCTTTTCCACCGTAAATCCTCGAATTACCCCCCTTGTTTTGTGAATTTTTGAATTGGGACTTATTCAAGATGAGGTATTATTGAGTGGGGTTTAACAATTTGCTCTTGTAGCCGGTCATACTCTACTTATAGAATTTCTACTAATTAACTATTTTCTTGATGATACAAATACAAAGCCTAGGATGTATATAAAGTATTCACTATCCTTCAAAATATTAATGCCCGCATTTTCTTTGATAGCACTTTCAATCGCCAATAAAGTTCCAAGTTGCTAAACTCGCGTGTCAGAGTGAGTGCTTATTTTGAAAAAATGCATACTCAGGGGGGAGGGTATTTGTGGGACTTCGCTATAACAACTTCAACTACTAACTGGTCGTAGGTAGTTAGTGGAGCTCTGCCCAACTGAGAAAATTCAAATCTATGTTTCAGATCACTTTCATGTAATCATTTTAAACAGTATCGACTAAAATTCATGCTTTTCGTCCTTTTCGCAGTACATAACTATGATTAAGAGATTCGTTTCCTTTTTGTCTTGCTTACTGCTCTTGTTAATATAATAACCTTCAACGTTGAATTTGGTCTCTGATTGATCAAATGCTCAAATTCATAACGTCATTGTGAACAAACTAAAAAGTCTCCCCGAGGAAATGAATTCAATGTATATCTGTAAAAACACTCAAGTAACCACCTCGACTTTATAGTTTCAACTAGTTGAGGTTACAGGAAAAGCTACATTTCTAGTATAATGATTCCAAGTTATTTTGAGATAAAATATTCCCAGCAGCAAATACTTCCTGAAGAATTATGTACAAGTCAATAGTCTGCTGAAAAAAGTCTTTTCCGTCTCCTTTACAGTAACGAGAAACTCCTAGTGAAGAGATTGGGCCTAGTTTCTCAACTACTTCGTATTTAAGGCTTCGATGAAAAGTATATTGGATGCTATCCCAGGCAAAGGAACAGACTGATTAATTTCTGGTTCAAACGATGTTATCAATCAATGTTTATCAATCAATAGTTGAAATTTAACATTGCAAAGGTATTCATCATCAGTTTACTCTTTTTCAATCCATGAAAATAGAAATTTGAGATAGTGCATGAAGTCTTTGGCTTCCTTTTCCGCACATGAGTTTTGAAGCTCATAAGTTTTGCAGTTACGTTTTGTATGCAGCGTTATTCTTAGCAATGTTTCTTCATTACTCTCTTCTATTACAGCATCTCCAATATATATATATATATATATTGTCACCTTTCAACTTTTCTGACTAAATATGATAAGATCATATTTACCTACATTCAATTTCATATAAGCTTCATTGTATCATACTGAGATCCGATTAACACCTTGTTCTAAGCTACCCATGACACATTTACCCTTAGAGTCGCATTCGCACATTGTCGTATCATCAGCGTAGCTGCAAAGTTTGGATCTGATCAGTACAAGAAACAAATCAATGATGTCGTTGATGTCACTGAAGTTGTATTTTGATATGATTTACTATAATGCATATAATAACAACCATTATTAAATTTTAGATCAATATCTTCTACCATTTTGAAGTTACTACCAATCAAATTTTCACAAATTTTGCTTTGCTTCTTGCACAATCCACCATATTGAATTTACATATCGAATAAACACTTCGCAAGTTTCCAAGATGATGTCCTTTTCTCAATGTCAAATTGTGCCTTCTATACAGTCAAAATTAATTTTCAAATTGGAATAGAATTATGGCAAAGTGCAGTGTAAAGCATTTGAAATTGCGTTTCATTTACAATTATAGAAGAGGAGAAGTCTTCACATTTTACTCAAAAATTTGACAGTGTCTATCTATGGTTTTTGGTCTGAGGTCTTGCATGTTAAGAGTCAAGATATCGAGCTAGCTATACATTTCTATATTTCAGGCTATACTCGTAGCTGGTCGTGGCGTCAATGAATGGTTATAAAATTGAAACTTTGATATTCTTTTAATGGATATGAAAATAGTAGAGATTTGAAAGCCATGGTTAAAATCTATTTATCTGTGTCCCACATTGGCAAAGAATAGCTCATAACGATCTAAACTAGGTTCACAAAGCAAATCTCTTTCATCAAATATAAATGTTACGACTTTTATCTCTTTTCTGGTGCCATGGAGGTTCTAAAAAGGGCATTAGTGAAAGTATAGAACGTGGCTTTAAACATATTCCTTGGGTGTCAAGTCCCCAAATTCCGTTTCCTTCTTCCCGTTTTGCACTTGCTTGAGGCCTAGTTATAACTGCTGCGTTCAACATGCAGCAAAATTTCATTCTATAGGTCCATCTAAGTCTACTCACTGCCCACCTTTTCTGTTTGGCAAACTGAAAGCCATACAGCCCTCCCCAAGTAAATATTTCTTGAAACAGCCTTGCACACTGCATATTAATGCTAGTCTAGCACAAATTTGACGTTCAATGGAACATCGAGGAATGAATTTTAGTTTGCTTGCACGATTTTAAAAAGCCTTAGTCTCCAAAACTCTGTCTTGAGTCCCTTGCTAAAAATGTAGCATGACAGACCTGGTTAATTACTTCATTTTGCTGCTCTTCCTCCTAATCCCTCTTCGACTTTAGTTTCTTCCTCCTGATTACTGTTCAATTACCTTGCTACTTGTCATAAGTAAAGGAAATTTATGATGCTTCAAAAACTACTGACTCCTCACGGTAAATTATGCAGCCAAGTGAAAGAGTGCTTACTGTCTGGACTTATTCTTCAAATCTTAAAGAATCGCATTACCTTTAACTATACTACTATGTTTCTATTGGCTAAAAGAGGCTTAGATGTATAATATTCAAAGGAGGGCTGAAAAATTTGCATGCATTACATTTATATAATCCTTGTTGTTTCATGCTTTGCCACCAAGTCATAAAAATTGTTAAGATTACCTTGTCCATTTGCTAATGTTAGCAAAGCAACCAACAGAATAGCAGGTTTGTACATACTCGTCATCTTGTGAGATTGATCTTATCTCAGTCTTGCATAGAATGGAATGGCCAAGTGTTGAAACAATCCTCTATATGTCTGGCAGGAGACAGTGCAGGTGTTCCTTGACCGATCAATGAGTGCTTATCATAATATTGCAACTGTTTGTTACTTAGGAATATACCATAGCTAAGACTACACTAATTAATTGAACTGCTGGCAGGTACAAAAGACGGTACCTTTTATGCCCTCTCGTCTCTTGTCATAGCGATCTTACTCCCGAGCGACACTTTATGGACAATAAATGCTATATTTGCAGTCAGATAGATAGATATTATGTGGTAAAGGAAGGCATGCATTTAAAACCCATACAATGAGAAAAGGAAAGAATGCGAATAAATTCCTGCAAAGACAGAATTACTAGTAAAACTCTTGAGAGCGCACAGAAGGCATGAATCTCACACACTCTACGTTTCAGCTTTCTTACTGCCAAAACACAGGAAGTAAGGTTTTCCAGCTTCTATCGCTAACACCTTTTAACTTGAACACCATTCTGGTTTTCCCTAGCAATAATGCAAGAATTAGCATTTTTCAAAAAAGTATGGTTTCCTTTCTCCGTAAAATGCTGGAAAGAAATTATTATGAGGGATTCTCGACGAGAATTTACAGAACTTACAACTGCACCGATTTCACATTCCATCATGTATAACACTAGGCGAGCCACGTGTATACGAAAAATCCATTTGATATTCCTTATCATCAATTTTGGACCTAAATGTTTTACAAAGTATGTTAAAAAATCGATAACTTGTACACTTATAAATGCTAATGCATAGGTAAGTCGAAATACTGACGTAGCAGGATCATTTTCTTGAATAAGATATGTATGGACATATTTTGTGTGCATACGTCCATTTATATACTTATGATGATTGCATAGGAAACGAGGAGTAAATTCCTATCACGTGAGGTGTTGATGATACTGATAGTGAACTTGAATGGAGATTATGCCATTCATTGACTTGAACACAAAGCAGTGTAAATTAGCTCAATATGTTGCCTACTGCTGAAAATCGAAATTGAGTAAGAAAGACTAGTGATGAATGATAAATGAGAAACTCACCCAAAACGCACAATTTTTGCCAGCAGTTACTTACATTTCATGTATCCAGTGTTGTTAAAGCGCTTTGTGTTGAAAATTGCAACGGTTAATTGACAGTTTACATAAGTTTGATGTGATAGAGAATGGAAATTGCAAAGAGCTATTAATATAAAAATATAGCAAAACAGGTTCCAAGATAGCTAACCTGCATAACTATGCTTCGAGTAAGCCTTTTTACAGAAAAGATTCGTGCATTTGAAGTACATGAGAACAAAGGGCTAGCTTCTTCCAGTGGCGTACCATGCCACGCTATTTTGGTGAACACGCCCTTCCTTGGTCACAACAATAGCAATAATTTTCTGGATATATTAGGCTTGAAACTCATTGGTGCTTTTAGAAATTTCGCTGAACTGATGTTGTAATAGAAGGTGATCGACGAGCTGCTGAAGCAATTGAAGTAAATAAAGTATTAAACTATTTTTTGCAAAATCCTAAAGTGCTACGATACTTTGATGACTGGAATGTGCTTAAAACATATTTTTTCATCTTACTTTTCAAAAAGCCAGTCGACTGAAAAAGTATTCTTGCTCATCTCTGCCCCCTTCAACTAGGTCAGTAGGGGTGAGTGCCCCTGCTACCCTCTTTTCCAGCACCCCTGACTATCGTGTTAAGAGAAGCAATAGAAGATAGAGAAGATGACGTGAATTGGCATGTTCAAAATAATCCATCAGACGATATATCAATCAATTAATCAAGCAATTCCTATAAGCCTCTCATCAAACTCTTGCATTCAAAGATTCCTACTCAATGGTATTTAAGCTATATTTGCCTAATTCTGTAGAAATTGTGCAGTTCAGCCTCATTTTAGATAGAAAGGTGAAAAATGAGATCTACCAGAACTAACTTAGAGTTTCAGAAACCTCATTAGTAGAAGCATCAGTTGTTTCATCTACCTGAATGCTGAAGAATCTGCAATTTTCAATTTCCTTGTCAATCTGATCTTGGATGACAGAATCTATGCATTCAATGAGAAAATTCAAAACTAAGCAATTCCTATAAGCCTCTCATCAAACTCTTGCATTCACAGTTCCTACGCAATGGTATTTAAGCTATATTTGCCTAATTCTGTAGAAATTGTGCAGTTCAGCCTCATTTTAGATAGAAAGGTGAATAAAATATTCAGATCTGACCATCTCATAAATATACCCCAAACTCCTCGCTCGTTGCATTTTGGGTGGATCGCTATCTGACTATTGAATGGGTGGTTAAATAGTTATTGGCTATTGATAAGTTAAATTACTACTTATTTGTTGGTGGATTGGTCAAAGCATGGCAATTTCCATTTCCACATGAATTTTGTCAATCAATTCAGTTCTAGATTTTGTTAGAGCAGGTGGCTTTTCTGTTTCGTTGGAATGGAATTTATGATAAATATCCACCAAACTTCAGGGTACCATGCAAACACAACCATTGGCTGAAGCAATAACGTAACCGACCTGAAGTCAAAATCTCAAAGGCCACAGTGAGGTACATCAATATTCAAACAAACTTTATTGACTTCTTAGTAGATGCATTTGATTGCCTTGCTGTTGAATAGCTTATTAGGTAATTTATAGCAACTAGTCCGGTTACTGATGACCTCAACTTAGTAGAAGCTCTATCTTTGAGTTGGCAAGTAACTTCCAAGCAAATTTTTCATGCAAGAGCGAGATGGCATCAAAATAGTTAAGATCTTCGTGCTACTTCATAGTCTTTGAACAAAATTCTCAGTCACCATAGCAAGTCCTAGAATAGGAATCTGTTAATGGAAAATCAAAACAACAATCTGAGGACTAAAGGCACCTTCTAGTATAAATTGTGTGCTTACACCATTAAAAAATTCATAAAGGAGAATTGATTCATTTGATTTCTATATTCGGTGCATGAACAAAGCGAAATATAACTTGATTAAGATCTCCAGATTTGATAAGAAGCTCCGTACAGGAATTAAAGCGAGTGTTTCAGTCTATTATTAGGACTGTAGAGCGATAGTAAGTTATAAGGTATGGCAAATTGTATACAGCGTTTGCTTCTTCATAGTGGAAGAATGTTATCAGCTTTCCTTGTATTGAAGTTCTAGAATTTCTCTCATTGACGCACGCAGAGCTTCAAAGGCAATGTTGCAACCAAATTGAAGAAATTACATTTATCTTTCTCATTGAATGCAATGATTGGTATTCTGAGAAGGATGCTTTGTAGTTCGACGTCTATCCAGAAATGTTGGAAAAAGATCGTGTAATTGAAACTTGTGATGAAGTTTTTGAATTCATCAATGAATTTATTGATATACTACATTACGCTTAGCTTCTTCTGCTCAATGTTTGTTCTTGAGAAATAAAACAGAGAGCTAAGGTAGACAAAGCATACGTTACCTGCCCAACAATTCCTTACCGGTGCAAAACTTTAATACAAATACGTTTTTGTCTAAAAGAGGAGAAACGATCAAACTTCCTATTCAAGACAACATAATATTCTTTATGTAAGCAGATTCTAAAACAATTAAATAAAAGGATGAACTTGCTTGCCCAATGATCCGAAGATTGTCCTCTGTATATTCTGGAGCATTCAGGTTTATAATGAGATCTTGTCCTATGGACGACTCAATGTGAATATCCAACTAGAATTAAATCTAGTACACTAACCAAGGCTGCCCTCTCCAACACATGACTAGGTTTTAATTTCATATCCCAATTCTCTGATCCAAAAATATAACTTTGATTCCCTAATGTCTAGTCCAAGCTGCGAAAATTGCACATCCTTTTTTACCACAAAAGCAATTCAAAGTTACTAGGTATCTCTTTTAATACATGAGCGTTTGAAAGAATAGGGGCATTAACATTAGTATAAAAAGCAACTATGCAGTAACGAAATGACACGGACAAGTTTACTAGCAAGTTCTGGCCTATGCTTGTGTATTTAATCTCTGTTGAGTTGCAGTGGCAAAGCTAGGATGAAAATGTTATTCCTGCCCCTTTGGAATGAAAGGAAAAACATAAGAGGTGGTCTCAAAACTTTTATAGCCCAGCTGCTTTGAACACTATGGAAATTACCCTTTTTCAGATAGTTAAAGTTGACATATATATCTCCTCCTACAAGTATAATGTAATTTGCATGATTTCACTTTTACATTTTAATAGATTTTAAAACCATTTTTATCGACTTAAGTCCTCTTCTAAATCACAGACTGTTGTTTTCAGACCTGCTGTAAAACATATACTATATAGAATTACATCATATATTTCACTGTTAAACAAAACATTTTTGAGATATAAATTGAATCTTATAAATATCCAATTGAGGACTAATTTGCCTTATAAATATCTTATAAGGCAAATTAGTCCTCAATGGAAAGTCCAGTTGAGTTAAGCTCAAGCCGCACGTCAATGGTTTGCCTATGCTTGACTTTTCCATTTTTAAGCAGAAGGAATCCAACCAGCCTTTTGGCACTATAAAGGTTGGGGGCAATCAAACTGCTATCATTATTGCACAAATTCAAAAATTCGTATGCAACTTAGTTCTGCAATAATTTTTGATTGATTCAGCAAAAGGGTATCCAAACATTGGCACAATCAGGGATGAATCTTCTTCTGGTTATTTATGATCTGTTGGTTCTTTGGCTATCATCTGATGCTTTATATTCTAACAAGTGTTGGCAAAAAGTACCTTCAGTATGCTGAAATATGATTTAGCTCTTCCTTGCCATTCTAAAGGCTTGAGGTTCAAAACATCTTTGCAAGTTTCTATTGTAAGACAGAACAGCGAGACTCATTAGCTTCCTTAAAACCAATATTCAGAAGTAAAATATGATTATCATAAACAATGAGGACAATTCTATTCTGCAAATGTATTTCATAAACCAACAACCCATGAAAAGTGGGAAGGTGCTATGAAAATATTAACAATCTAAATGAATGAACATCAACTCCATCCAGATCAGTAAATATTCAGAACCAAAATATGATAGTAATAAGCAATGAGGAAAATTCTATTCTGCAAATGTATTTCATAAACCAACAACCAAGGAAAAATGAGATCTACCAGAACTAACTTAGAGTTTCAGAAAACTCCTTAGTAGAAACATCGGTTGTTTCATCTACCTGAATGCTGAAGAATCTGCAATTTTCAATTTCCTTGTCAATCTGATCTTGGATGACAGAATCTATGCATTCAATGAGAAAATTTTGTATCTCTAAAGAAGCGCCCATGAGAACACTAGAATGTAGCCTTTTACCTTCTTTCAACTCCCTATGGAGACGACGTTCAAAGAGAGAATCAAATTTTGCAAAACATTTAAGTAGCTCCTTATAATTTCACTTATTAAGGCTTTCGTTCGATTCATAGTGACCCCTAATGGCTAATTCTTGTTTTCTTAAGAATAAAACAGCGTCAGAAATGGTTTTAAGCGTCTCCCTATTCTGCCTTACATGCTTAATATGGCGCTTCACCTCTTCTCTTCTCGCTCTTGAGAATAGAATATCGACCTTTCCTGTCGCGTCAAATGTCTTCCACTTCATATAGGCCTCCATATGGCAGTTCAATCGCCCATGCTTTCTGCAATCAGTAGGAAAATAACGCATATCGGCATATCCTTGTCTTGTCTACGTTTGCGATTTTTCTGGAGCAAACAAAAGGCATGGCCAGCAAAACAATCTTAGTAAATTAGTTGAGCCACAAAGCCATTTTTTCTTCGCATACCAGTCGTCCTGAAACTGGCGATTGGCAGTTCTAGCCCCTAGTTTTTGCTAGGGCATCTTATGCTGCAAGATCTCTTTCTGCTCACCAACAGTTGTTGCACTTAATGATTTCTCTATAGGCTCACAAATAATGTCTTCAGCTCCTCGTTTATATTCTTCGGCCATTTCGAAAACTTAGAACTACTGTCCACAGCTACAACGTAAGTTACAACTGTGAGTGTGACCGTTACAAGTGTCCTGCACATCAAAGTATGCAGCAGCTGTCATCACGAAAGTCTCTAAGGCAATGACGTGTAAGCCAGTCAGCCAATCAAAGTGTTCAATTCCAGCGTAGCTCCATGACATCACAGCAGTAATACCACTCTAGCTCCTGCCAGTAAAATGTGGCAGGAGAACGATTGTTTTTTTATTGTGAGGTAGTACAGGCACAAACACGTGCTGAACTATTCGTTTGTTTCAGCTGCTACCAGCTCCTGCCATCTCAGGCGGCAGGAGTTGGGCTCAAAGCAAATTTATTCTTTGGTAACCAATTAAAAATGATTTCATAAAAGGCAAAACAAAAGCTGTGCTAACTTTATCCAAAACTGTAATCTCGAACCTGCCAAATCATTTCCATACTCTTTTGACATCAGCAGTCCGTTTACAAACTTCCCATTGGATGAGACCATAGAGATTTGTGCTGATGCTTTGTATCGAGGTCACCTTGATTGCCCGCCATTCCCTCAGGGAACTGATGCTAATTGCTAAACGAGGAGTTGAATTTAGTTTCAAAGACCAGATGTATAAACAGTTAGACAGTGTTGCTATGGGTAGCCCCTTACGTCCGGCATTAGCAAACATCTTTGTTGGCTTTCATGAAAGTAGACTTTTTGACAACACCGCAAAACCAGGTGTCTACTTTCGATATGTGGACGATAGTTTTGTCATCTTTGGTTCTGAGCTGGATTGTGACCATTTTAAAGAAAAATTGAACTTGCTACATCCAGCTCTAAAATTCACAATAGAGAAGGAGCAAAACAACTCCTTGCATTTTCTAGATGTTTTGGTAGAGAAAAAGGGCACTGGATTTCTTACCAGCATTTACAGGAAACCAACGTTTACTGGGCAATACATTCATTGGAATTCCTTTAGCACAAAGACAAGAAGGATTAGCCTTATTAAAACCTTAGTTCACAGGGCACTTATGATTTGCTCTAAAGCTAAATTAGGCCCAGAGCTCGATAAAATATAACAACTGCTCATCGAAAACGGACATCCAGCAGATGTTCTACTTTCTTTCATCAACCAAAAATTAGCCAACTATGCAGCAGAAAAAAACCAATTGGCCCAGAGAAGTGCCCGGTATACCTAAAATTGGCTTGGATTGGTAATGTTTCATCAAAGTTTGAAAATCAAATTAGTAAAGCCATTGCACCTTGTTACTATGCTGTGAAGCCCCCGTGTGGTTTACAACACTAGAGTTATGCTACTATCTGCTAAAAAAGATTGCGTTCCTACCACTCAAAAACGTTGTGTAGTTTATGAACTTTCATCCCGATGTAAAGCTCGGTATGTAGGACGCACTACGCAGAGACTAGCAGACAGAATAAAACAGCATGTCCCCACGAGTGTCAGGAAGAAAAGTAATACCGTAAGAGAAAAGGCACCTCGTATATGTAAAAAGAAAAATTCTAAAGTTAATTGTGAATCAGCCATAGGACAACACCTTATTGCAAATCCAGAATGTGCCAAAACATATACAGACGACAATTTTTGGATCATTGGCAAGCAAGATGATCCTTTCATCTAAATGTTTTGAAATCTGTTTACACCAAGACTCAAAACCCAGTCTTGTGTAGATAAAAAGAGTTTGTTTTCGAATTGGGACTCTTCAAGTAAAGAATGTTGATAGATCCTAATTGGTCACACTTGGGGCCAATTAGACGCATCCTAACGCATCAGCTGAATCTTAATATTTATTTCGGTTAACCTTTAGGTCACTATCCGACATTTTCATACTCTGATGAGTGTCGGACGAAAAAAGCTTAAAATTATGCCAAAAGAATGTTGCCGCTTTTTCGTGCTGTGTTAAAGTTCTGTAGTATCAACAGACTATCTATATGTTAAATGAGTTTGCTATGCAAGAACGAGCTAACGGTTGGGAAATGTTACCTCCGCTTAAAAATGAAATGTCAGCCACTTTTTAAAAATTTTGATTTTATTGAAATATTTTAGTCCTATCGGGCAGGACAGACAGGGCCTCCGACTTCGCCACCGTTGAGTTGGGTTGATACGGTATTCTTCATCTCCTTCTCTTGCTCAACATCTCTTTGAACTTGACCCTTCTATTAAACTAGTGCTATTTCCTCAATTTTTCAATGTAAAAAGTGTGATAACACTTCACTTAGAGTACAGTAGCTCTCCGTCTATAAGCTAAAGCAGCTGTCAAATCTATCTTATTCTGGTCCTATTATCGCATAATTTCCAGCATGGAGGTAAGGCTGCCAAGTCCCAATATTCGGAGACTACTCTTGCAAGGGCTCTGAATGGGGATCCGCATCCATCTCAGGATTGGTAAGGATACATGTTTAATTTCTATATATTTTTCGATCTGCAAGTAATGATCTGCTTTTCCGTATACTTGTTTATAGAACTTAGGCTTTGCAGATAGCCTGTTCATACCGAAGTTCAAGCACATGCTTAACACGAGTCATTATTTTACCCACAAATTTAGTGTGAACATGGTTCAATTGATATTTTCATATTGGAATTACTTTCCTGTAATATGCTTTGCTGGAAAGGCCTTACTTGAGAGACGTTCTCCATTTCCTAAAATTCGGGCTTGCAGAAGCAACAAATTGACACTCTTACCTGTAATAACTCTCAAATAACTTGAAAATTATCATGAGATGTAAGAATTCATAAAGCTATTTAGAAATTTTTGGAGTTTCTTGTCATACTTATGTGGAGAAAGGTTAGTATGACTTATTGGTGTGAAGGTGTTCATGACACAAGCCTGCTTCTATATCCCTAAGTCGGACGACAGATTATAAAATCCTTTACTACAGATAACCCTGGATAGCACTCTTGAATGTCAATGTGATTAATAGAGATAGCAACTCTGGCATTCAGTATCAATTTAGTGGTACCATCTACAGGGCCGAAGATTTACCAACAGCTAAAGGACTGTGCAATGCTAATCTAGAGTATGGCCATGAGGCGCAAACTTTCAAACACTCTGAACCAGACTTGGAAGCTCTTAATGATAAAGTTTCAGTCAGTGTGACTGTAACTGGTGTGCAGCTTCACAGGCTGCAATTTGAAGGGCTGAGAGTGGCAATGACGATTCTTTTGGAAAATTTAATGTATTTATGGAACCTAGTAGCACAGCTGTTGGTATTTTTAGGTCCCGCAGGAGAAGAGCCATAAATAATCATGTGCATTAAGGGAATCAGAGCATATAAGAGGCTAAAATGACACCTATGATTTGATGCTTGTCAGGCTTAACACCAATGAGATAACAGAAATGTTGCTTTTGTATAACAATGCAATTATTCCACAATCTCGGATTACATACAATTCAATGCAAGATGCTGTACTGGGCTGCTATTTTGAGAATGCATGATATACATAAATGGGTTCCATGCACTCACTTGGAACTTCATTATGTGAAGAACAAAATATGCGCAGCATTGAGATTTTACAGCAAAAGACATAAAAGTTGTTTGATAGTGTCATTGGGTATTAAAAAGCGTTGTTTGCCTTGCAGAATTAAAGGCATGGTTTTTTAGAATAATGAGCCCCATTCTATTATAAGTGTGTGGAATTATGGGTTACATTTTTTTCAAACTTAGGTGGAAGTATGAGTCCTACTTAAGTCACAGGGGCACGTCCCCTTTTAACCATAGTCTTACTTACTCCCACTCAAATTGAGTGCAATGCATTGTAGTTCATTGGAGCCTGTAAACTTTGCAGTAACTTCATGAATATACTAAGATTTTATTATATATAATTTTTCTATTGTAAACCCTTCATTTAATGTTAGCTCGAGAAATCTGTAGAATTGAGGGCTTTAAGCAGTAGGACAAAAGTCGCAACTGTTAAAGAGAACTAGGTGGGGTAAATGTCTTTTCCAATTTGCAATTGGTGAGGTAAAGAAAATTTGACTTGACCAAATGGTGAGGTAAAGTATTTTTGAGAGTATATAACACTTTTTCTTCGGCCTCCTCCCCGGGCATAAATAAAAGCCACTCCCTAGGGTACATAGAGTGAATAGAAACTTCGGCTTATCCTCAAAACTTTTTCAGATGTGAACGATTTGTCAAGCAAAATTAACTTTTCTCTCGGTTGTGGAAGCTCTTTTGCACAAAGTCTGAAAAAGTCAGAATTCGCCAAATATCAGGCTCTGAATTGCGCATGTTTTCTTTCTCTCCAAACATTTTGTGGGCAAACGTTTGTGCCGAAAGTCGCTTTAAACTGATATATTTATTCAATGGATGGTTGTCTATGATTTCTGCCGCGCCTCGAGAGCATTACAAGCCGTACTCAGAAAGTGAGAAGACTAGAACCGGATTCTATTTGAAGATCATTTCAAACCATGCCATTGAAGACCATTTTGAAGATGTAATACTGTTTAATACCCGTCAATACTAAACGTATTCTCTTAGAAATTAAAATTTCTAATTTGTTCTCTTAACCTCTGAATCCACGGTGTCCCCTTGTTTATCACACAAGTGTCCATAGAAGTAGAGAAATCAAGTGAATTTTACCTTGCGACAAATAAGAAAGCCGAATCCAAAATGAATATCCAGTTGAGTTGATTTCTGTGTAATCAAGTATTGGAATCACCGAAATGGGACTAGGAAAGCTGAAGTTATGCGAATTTGTTTTTTCACGAAAGGAGATAATTTCTTGAAAACTATTTGCTTGTAGCGCCATATGTGGATGGCCAAAAAATGACAGAATTTCATGGTAAATGCGATGTATAGTTTGCAGTAACTGTTGATGGGGATAAGATACGACCTTGAAATCTTGGAGAATGTATGGAACAGCCTTCGTCAAAAAGAAGCAACTACAAAACAGCAAAATTGACTGCTATTACTGTAACCACTAACATATTACCATTTATGAAGACTACAGTTCAGACATTTGACCTGTCCAAAGTATCAATAATATGAAGATAATCTTTATATATACCTATATTTAACTCTAAATGACCAAACAACAGTCAATAGAAGTTTTTCTTTACAAAAAGCCATTTTATAAGCAATCTAGTGCTAAACAGTCAAAAATTTAAGACACTTTCAGCACTACAAGGAAAGAGCTAAGGAAATTTAAACAAATAGCACATTGAAATCGTTACCTGGTTCAACGTAAAGCTGTAATGAAACGATGTGAACATTAAATTGCTTCTAGTACCGACGCAGTTTGTTTGTTTTAAGACCAATTGTTTGCTACATTCATACCCTTTTGTGTACGCTCTCACGACAATATATTTCGCTAAATCAAGAAACTTTTAAGGAACTTTTAGAACTAAAACATGGCCAATATTATCAAACTCCTAGCAGCTACTAGGTCTTGAGCTAGGTTTTTAAAACGCTTGTACGATGGTCAGTCAAAAATGTGAGCATGATGGCTAAGCCTTCCAGTCAGCCACACTGTGTTGACTACCATGGCCTACTGCTGTTAGAAAATCATCTTGCTCTGCGATCAACCGAAATATTTCACAAAGTGAAATGAAAATTTATTGCAAGCAAACGATGGCGAATGCACTTTTCAGTGAAACAACCTTCTGGAACAAGGAATCTTTTCTGAAAATTATTGTTTGGAATTACTTGAACTTCCGCGAAAGAAAAATTGTTTTTTCAGGTATCAAGAGAAAACCTGAAATATGAACTTGCCAAATACTTATCCTAATATCATACACAGCATGTGATAACGGTATTATGAGACCAGATAGGTTGTGGGTTGCATGAATAGTATACTGATTAAGCGTCCGCTAACTGAATGTGTACTGGCATGCCAGAAAAATTTTTCAGTGAAATATAATTCTTTAGCTAAGGAAGCTACTTGGGAAACAGTTTTCGTCAGTAGGTAGGCAAAGTCTTCAGCTTTCAAAAAATATTACGGATCATTGATTTGTGAGAACTGGAGATACAGGCTAATCGAAGGTAAAACAATCATGCAATGTTCTTCAGCTTTCAGTACGTTTCACGACAAGTGTGACCTCCCTAATGGAAGTACATCACTAGACCAAACTTTTGCGGAGATTCCAGATTTCAAGTCTAACTTATCTTTTGAGGTCACACTATTAAGATACAGCTATAAATTATAGCAAAATCTCAATATTTTGCGTCCATTCTTGCTTGTTTTATCAAAACTTTTTCCATTATCTCCAACTATCAATATAGAGACTGCCATCAATATGTCGAGAAGATTTTCAGCTTTCAGAAATGTGATGAATCATTTTTAAGATTTTTTAGGAAAATACATTATAGCATTTAGACGTTTCACACTCGGCATCATTTTTGGTAATTTAACTATTCAACTGTCAAACCTGAAGTGACTCCGCAAAGGGGCATGGAGGGGTAATACCCACCCTGATGAAAAATTTTACATTGATTCCCCCTAACAGAACTATTGACATAGAGATTCGAACAATCAAAAATGGATTTCGATTCCCAAAGTAATGGTAAGTGCAGGATTTTCCCCTCCAGAACACTCCTCCAGCTCTGTGCTTGCATCAAGCCATTCAGACATTCTTGAAAGTTTACTTCCTCTTCAATGAGGTTTATGCCAAGGAAAAAAAGCTTTATTGTTTCAAAAGGAAACCATTTATATGCGAATTTGTTTTGAAACTTACAAGTACCTTTTTGTTTAGAAATCGAAACCTTGTGGATGCAAAGAAAACTCCTACAATTTACTCGCTCCCATGTCTGGGGCGGTGCTCCAAAATCTACTCTCCATGTTCTTGATAAAGTCCAATCTCAAGCGATCCGTCTCACCAATAACTCAAACACTACCAAAGCTCTACAGTCTCTCTCCCATCGTCTTCTGGTTGCAGACTTTTCCATTTTCTATCCATATTTTTACTGACATTGTTCTCTTGAAGTGAAGAATATTTTTCCTGATCCAGTTAGGTGTGTTCGATCAACTACAAGCACTACTCAATTGCACCCTTTCCACGTCACACTACCTAATCCATAAACTCTATTTCGAAAATCATTAATATCAAAGATCTTGATCTTATCTCTCTATCTTCTTAACTTTTCTCCTTCTTCTTTGTATTTCCTTTGTCAGGGTATTAATATAGGCACTAAGGTCTTTCCCCGCCATTACCTACTAAAAAGAACTTCACCTATGATTCTGACAGGAAAAGTTAGGTATGCTACGGGAGACAAGTCATTTTAAGGTATAACGGACCGAGATGTTTTGAAACTGAAGCATGTTCTCATACAAACATTGCCAACACCAATACCAATATCATCCATAACAACTTGAGTACCCAAACGGCTTCAATCGATATCTGTCTACTTCACGAAAACAATCTACATTGGTTTCTAAATGCTAGTTATGTGTTGTTGTATGCAACCTGCCACCCAAAGTAATTGGTAATAAACTTAAAGAAAGTGTGTCGAACATCGTTCATCCATATTGAAAATAGCGAGAAACTTCTGCCAAAATCTACAGTCCAACAGCTTCAAAACAGAAAGCACTCTGGACATGTAAAGTTTTGACGGCAGGCATAATTGGCGTCATTTTTGAAAATTGTGATCTAAGTGGCCTCCGATTCTGCTGGCATATTTGCTAACTTCGTTCATGTAGTAGTCAAAGTTGTCATCCAAGGATCACCTATGCAATTATGCAATTCTCAGTGCCATTTGAAGTACTAAGAAATCTAGCTTTTCACTTTGAGAAAATCTGGTTGGATTTCTATATTCTCCTGCCTAGCCAAATGGGTCCACTGCGGAGCGATCTGATGAGAGTATGCGTGAAGATGATTAAAAGAGAGATTGAAAGGAAAAATGACTGTTGAAAAAGCTGGTGTTAATCATGAGATAAGTTGTTATTAGAGCGTCAAGAACGGTATCTGCGAGAGCTATGCAAAAAGAATCGTGTTGGTTCGTTCCAACGTATAAAATGAGGGAATTATTGATGCGTAGGTACCATGTTTTGTTGATCAGCAGCAAAAGCTTTGTCAAAGGTTTTGTACTCAGAGATATCCATTATGCTAAAGAAGAAGCATTACAAACAAAATTCTCTCTGCAATGACTTAGCACCTGCTGATACGCAGCTGCATCTCCTACAAAGATGTTCATTAGCAGGATCGGGCATGGATTTTGATGCAACATGAAGTATTTTAAAAGAAAGGATCAAAGATATAGCAAAGTATGTGAAAAATTATGCATGAAAACAGGGACATGGACAATATAAAAATTTTACTTGGAAAACGGAAGGCAGAATTGCACGAAGCTCACTTACATTAGGTTTAGGTACTGAAATTAAAACAATTAGAACTTTGCATGTCGCTATCAAAATAAATAACAGAAAAATTTGTGAAATGTAAGCTTCATGTCGTGCCATTTTTGATGCTATTAATCGAGTTTTAAAGAAGCAATCGATCAAAACAAATATCATTGCTTTGCTGAGCTTAAGTCAAGTGGATGGGTCGTTGGAGAGAGAAGACCTTAACATTTCAAAATCCTCTAACATCTTTGCCACTTTCTGTGGTCAACCCAGAAAGACGCAATCGACAACATCAACAGCACACCTTCTTTGTTCTCTTAATAGACAACTCTTAAACTTTCTAAAGGTTGCTGATTATTGGCAAGAAGGCTCACCAATGAAATAGTAGCATTTAGGTAAATAAAGCCTACGGAAACCTATAAAAAACAGCTCTCTTGTTTTGACATTCACAGAGCCACAAAAAGAACCAAGCCTTTTATCAGTTGAGTTTATGAATGATGGCTACATTGCAAGCATTACCCAGATCAGAACTCGCGAAAAAGAGGAAAACATCAAAAAGGGACGCACACTCAAAGGTTTGAAAAGCCGATGCCTTAAGGAAATTTTTGGTTGGTATTTTTCAGCAGCATCGATAGCATGAAAATTAATATTGAAACGTTATTGGTAGCGGCAAAGTGGATAGTTTCCTCGGTAAAGAATTTTGATATGTTTGTTTAATAAAATTATTGGACTTGGCACAACTTTAATCCTTTATGAGGCTGGAAAAATGAATGACCTGAATGAGCTAACAAAAGACGAAAGTCTGCATATCTTAATAAAGGAACTTGGTAGGTCGGACATTTTGACTTTACCAGCTGCTTTCTCTTACCTCCTGCGAAGAAATTGCTCAAAAAGCAGCTGTTTCTCATCTTATGCAACGATATAGCTCTGAACTATAGAGCAATAAGCTGCTGCTCCTCTTCTCGTACAAACTAACAGGTCTCAACAAGGGTAAGCCTAGATAGTCGTTGATCGAATCGCAGATTTCACACCATTCAAGGAAAAAATGAAAAACTCAGACCTGTTGTTTCTAAGCACAGAATCATTGAACCAACTGATCCTGCATGTGCACTTGGAAACAAATTGCTCGCTACAGTCTCAACAGAAAGAGATACAGGATCTTTGTGGAAAGAGTAGGTGGTGCATTGATGTGAATTGACGAGACGATATAGTTTACAGCTACGAATATGTTACCGAAGTGTTGTACGAATACCGTAATTCCTCTAGCAAGGTCCACCTTTGAAAAAGCGCCCTCCCCCTCAAAAACGCACCCCCATCCCCAAGCATAGTAATCAAAAACTCATAAAGAGAATCGGAATGTTAATTGAGATCAACAAAAATTCATCCGCTGGTTTGATGACACCGGCCAACCATAAGGGTTAGTTGTTTAGCTCTAAAATTTGTATGCACTTATTCATTAAGTGGGCACTATGTAGAGGAAATGCGATATGTTACCGTAAATCCTTGGTTAAGCCCCGTCTTTAAACAGGTCCCTGAATGCAAGAGCGTGAGAGTTTCTGAGACAAATTCAAGTTAGGTTGCAAGTGAACGTAGATGTTGAAATAAAGACTTTGTGTATTTGAATTCATTAAACATGCAAATATTTCGAAGTTTATACAATAAACTATGACAGTTATTGATAATAGTTGCATAATTTATTTGGCTACAAATTACTTATGTACGTCCACCATTGTCTTATGTAAAATCTAAGAGCAAAATTGCAAGCACTAACTGTCCAGACTGTGAAAGACGAAAATGTAATCAATTTAATAAGATGAGATTAGTGGTGTTAATGAGATTGGAGTTATTTGCTTGAATGAATCAACCCAAGATCTAAATGCCACGTTTGTGACTCCATCAGTGAGAACAATGATGTTGATTATGGCACAATTGCTATATTTGTTTTAAGCAACTTTAAATTCATGGAAGGCAGTTGCCTGGTAATGGTTTAAAGCATTTCCTGGAAATTTCAGCTAATCTAGTTGTAAGCGCTAAAGTTCTCGTTAAACATTCAAACTCTATGATGTCATTGAAGCTTGTAGACTTCATAAAAACTTTAGAAATAACATATAACTCGTAGGGGTGGCTCTGGAAAAAATTCACGGGGAAGGGCCGTCAGGTCTTCAGCTGCCAAGCAAGACATATGAACTAAAATGTTATAAGCTAAAGTTGTTTAACCTCTCCAAATGCTATGAACCCACTGGTTTTCAGATGTAGGTCATCGATAGAAAAGTTCTTTTCATGTACGAGGGTATTAACCTCTTTGAGATACACTGGGAGGTCGGGGGCTTGCCCCCGAACAAATTTTCTAACACAACTCTCTCTAGAACGCCAGAAAATGCCCTTCTGCGTAGTAGGAAAATATGTTTATTTTATTGATTTTCATCCTGGGGTGGAAAATATGATCCCACTCTCCAATCTCTATTGCAGATATTTGAAGAAACTCAAAACTGTGATCTTCAAAGAAGAAATCTTATAGTAAACGAGTGTGCTCAGCCAAATGCTAACGTGATGGAAAATGCTCTGAGCCAAGTTCTGATACTGTAAGAAAGATTTGTCCCCAACCCCATGGCTATTTGCTTTTAGCTGCAACATGCTTTTCTGTTATCAATTTGCAAAGAAAACTGCTAACGTGTGCGTGTGTTTCAAAAAGGAAATGTAGCATATTAGAGTGTCTCCTAAATGCACCTGTACGACATTGATACTCCTTATGAATAACGCAAATTTACATCTCCTTTGTAACTTAAGCAAAACATAGTGCTATGCTCTAGCAAATGTGGCGTCGATGTAGACCAGCAAAACAGACAATGTGACTGGTGAGCCATAATGTAGGCATATTTCACCTAAGCCATCCACACTTTATCTGCTAAGTAAACAGCTGAACATCTCTAATCTCACGAGTAAATAAATGATTTTCAAAAAGCGGGTAGGCCGTAAACACCTCTCACTACGATGGTAACCTTCTCCATCGAATTCTTTTCTTTTTGTGCTACCAAAGCATTAGATTACAAGCATCAATAAGTGATTCAGTGAGAAATGGTCAGTGTGCAATTGAATGGGAAAAATTTTGTTTCTATTGTAAGAAAACAGAAGGTAGTTATGAAGTTATTTTTGCATAAGTTATTAAGCTAAACAAGAATATCGTAATAAACCATTTTGTTTAAGGATGTAAGCAAAATAATCGAGGCATTCATGAATTTTGGCAAAATTTCCGTTTTGATATTTTCATAGCAGAGATGATAGCCCCCCCCCAAATTTCGGCTAAGGAAGCCACTTGACATCTCTTCTCTTAACAACTGAAACCTCAGAGTTAAACATTCAGATGAGCATATAGTCAGCCTGTGACCACAATGTTAAGATATCCTTTCTATGTTTGAAAAAGAAGCAGCATGTCAAATGCACTTCTATGCATTTTGTTATAATTTCTATCAAAGTTTAATCACTTGATTATCATACTTTTAAATGATAACTTCATGTAGGAAAATGTTTTTTAGCGTATGTTTTGTCTTGAGGTACCCATTTTGTTCTGCGTTTGCTTTTTTCTTGCTGTTTTTCTTCATTCACTCATATTGGAGACTAGATGATCTTGTGCCTTTCACCACTGTGAGTGGCATGTAGTCTACTAGCTTTAGTTCCGTTTAGTTTTTTAGTTTTTTTGTGTTTGTTGTTTTTTTGAGTTGCTGTTTTCTTTTTATTGGAACAAACAGATAGTGGACAAACAAGGTCAGAAAACTAAGCCTGGTTTACATATAATCGCCACGATCTTCTGAATCGTTGTTAAAGAGTTCAGCGAGCTCAGTAATTCAGGCGATTTAATGAAAACACTTGCAAACGATCCCAGAGGCTGCGAAGAGTATACTCAGGTGGATAAGAACGTGCCCTACTCCAGCTGCTCACTAGCAATTGCGTGGAAAAAATAGCTAAAGCCATGACATCACCAGTCGCTAGAGTCACTGAAAGTCATCAAAACGACTCTAACGATTATATGGAAACCCCTTCTTAGTTTCTATTTCAGGATGTCCATTAGACAACACCACAAGTATCTTAGTATCGAATTAGATGGTTCATAAACTTCAGCTTGCAGTGTAGAATGTTTTGTATGCAAGGATCAAGCAGATCAAATCTATTGTCAAAAACCAGACAATACTTTCATGCATCCTCCACAGTCTATATAACTTACTCTAATTGTAAACGTAGAAATCGACACTCCTATTCAACACACGTTTGCAATTCCTCTAGTGATCTACCGTCTTTTTATGCGCTCCTATTTGCAGAAGAACAGTCAGTTGAAGTCAGGATTTTCGTTGAAGATGGTTTTCAGGGATACGAGACTTTTATGTTGCCATCAAAAATAGACATGTATTCTAGGTTCTAAGCTTCAATTGCTCTCCTTGTGGTCTTATAATATAAGAATAACAAAAAGTTTCCAAACAATTCTTAGCTTTCATGAGTTGCCATCATACCTTTTGTATAAAGGGGTATACCACTCAACAGCTCCTATAGACAAGAGTAGGGTTGAATTGTTAGGCTTAACTTGCTCATAAATTGTTAAAAGGAGTCTATTCATCTGCTCACTTTTTCTACCAAAATTATATTGTTGATATTTATCATTGAAGATCTTTTCTGCATGCTTGAGGTCTATCATCAAAGAGTGCTTGAGCATTTTTCATCTCTTGTCAGTATAGATAGAAAGGTGATTTACGTTATGTTTAGTTTTACCGTACCTCTCAAAGTGCATTTGAAACTTAAAGTGTTTCTGTCCTCCCAGTTGTATTTACTTCATTGTTTACGGACATAGTTCATTATATGTGGTTCGGAAGTATATTTTAAGGCTGATTTCCACGAGGCGAATGTTTCGCTGCGAATTCGTAGCGAAACGATTCTGCGCATGCGCTGTGACGTTTGCGATTTCGTGGAGAAATCGCCGCGAATCCTTGAAGAAATTCATATCTTGGCGCGCACATTCAAAGATGGTGTCTGCTCGAAGCTTGCTTATACTGAAAAAGAAGCTACTGCTTTTGAAGCTTTTAGAAGTCAAGAAGAGAAAAAGGATGAAAAAGTATTGGGTACGAAAAGTATACAAAGACCGGCTGGAAAAGGGAGAGTTTCACATATTGGTAAGGGAATTAAGACTTCATGACCATGAATACTTTTTCTCATGCTTTCGTATGTCACCGTCAACATTTGAAGAGCTCCTATCTTTTGTTGCACCCAATATTAAAAAAGAAAGTACTGTAATGCGAGATCCAATAGGGCCAAGTGAGAGATTGGCTCTTACATTGCGGTATTTGGTGACAGGAGATGCCCAGCGCACAATTGCAGCCAGCTATA
>WIPJ01067683.1:33859-78641 GCA_018155075.1 Cassiopea andromeda
TATATATATAATTGCAGTTTCGCATTAACAACAAGAGTGTTTCATTGAAATAGAGATGCAGTTAGAGTTTGAGAAAGAGAAAGGAAGAGAGCACAAGTGAGCAATAAATGTCTTACAATAAAACGGGCTTTATCACATTATTCATTATTGTATGCAAATATGTCTATGCTTATAAGAGTATGTAATACATGTAGGCATGGAGCTTGTTTTTGTCATGTTTTTTGTGCAAGGTGCTTGGGTATATGATGCTTTTGTGCTTAGTTTGTGTATGTTTAGTGCTTGGTTGTGTGCTACCTGGCTTTGCGGTACTTTTATGCATCATTTTAATGGATATAGTGCTTGAATGTCTAGTGGCTTTATGTAGGTGAGTGTATTTGTCAATGTACCATCGCTGCTAGTCATTAATAGGAATAATTTACCATCTTCAGGAAGTTTGGATCCAACTGTAACAATTTTAGTGCTCTCCACTGCTTCTTCATACTTTTTAGAATCTTCTGTACTTATGCCAAATTCAGTGCTGGTCGATGCACTTCCAAGGCCTGGAACAGAAACTTCTGCTGCCTTTTTCAAATTGAATCCATTCTTTTGAAGATCTTCTTGTGTCTTTTTGGACATTTGATCTAATTTTGTAAATCTGTAAGAGAAATAATGCTGTGGGTAAAAAGATTTGTCAAGGATTCTGCTGAAATAGGCAGTTAGGTAGTGGTATATTACATATCTTGGATAATATCACTAAATCCCACCTTGCTCCCATATCTACATATTCCACGAAATGTGTACCAAATGTGTCAAGAAATTCTGGATAGTTCTTTTCTCTCTCCATTCTCCTTACAAATTCACGGAAGTTGTCTGTAACAGGTGGAGGTGTTCCAGTTTGAATTCTGGCTTCATATACAACACATAAAGCTTCATTCTTTATGACTGACTTTTTATTCGATTTCAGCTGTTTCGACATGCGTGTATACTCAGTGCTAGCCGTAAATGATGCCTTTACGGCTTTTATCTGCCCCGAGGCTGATGCAGATGCTTTGACAGAGAGATCTCTCTGATACTGTGATTCTGTCATTATTGTTTCTACGCTAAGTGAGTCACTGCATGCTGTTTTTGCAATAATATCGGCATTATCAGGTATCTTGTAGTTTTGATCAGCTGTTCTTCTGTCTTTATTGAATTCGGATTTGAAGATTGGAGAGGTAAAACCAGGATCGAAGCCATCAGGATCCATTGGATTTCCAGCTATTATATTGTAGCCTTTAAACAGGTATCCAATATTTGGGAAAATGGTATCTCCTAAAACAAAAGTATGATTTACATGATAGATATTGGACGAATCTACTTCTTCAGAGGACGCACTCATTACAACTTAACTTTGAGGACTTTCTAATAAGTTAAACCTCCTCAGTGGTATAACAGAGACACTAGTGGCTCTTACGGATTCAGTAAAACCTGTTCCCCATCTTGGTCTTCTCTTCAAACAATGCAAAACAGTTTGCCTGTTCAATACTTCTGAGAGGCCCTTTCAGATTCCCAAAAGCTGGAATGACCTCAAGAGTTGTCCTAACTTTAGTCTGTACCAGCACTCCTCTGCAGGGGCGGATCTAGACTGTCGTCGCACAGGTCGCACATGCGACAGTCAGCACTCGGCTACACAATAACATTTTTGGTCACTTGGCAAGTTCTTCTAATTTGTACTACATCGAATCAACTCTAAGATTGATTTTTCAGTTTGCTTTTAGTAGGTAGGGAATTATATATACTTAAATTTTCCTATTCTGTGGATGAGCTGGTCAGAATGAGGGGATCCCATATAATCTTTCTTGCGGGTTGTTGAATCTTACAGTTTTTATTGAAGCCCAACAGGGTAACAAAGTAGATAGAGTAAGATGTCTGTGCACAGGATGCTTCTTACCCACTGTCGCACGACTGTCGCACAATTTGCATATGAATCGAGGAAGCCAATCATGTCGTTTTCCTGTGCGACCGTATGCCTAATGGATGCTTTGTAGTGCTGTCACACAATCTTAAAGTAGATTTGATAAATAGATGTTATTAGGTTGCTTAGCACATGAAAGGCCGCAGAATTCCATTCATGTCACAATCATTATTATCTTATAATAGACTTACTTGGAAAAAGTAAAGCACTTTATTGAAGAAGAGAACTACAACGCGTTGGAGGTAATCTATAACGCTGAATTAGCAAAGCTCGGGAAATGTGTTACGTAATTTCGAAAAAGATCATGTTAGCTGAAGACTTATCTGCTAGCAGCGACAATCCAAAGAATGATGCATGCCTTCGTTTTATCAGTGATAAAATAGTCGTAGCTGCAAAGTACATTTCAACATATCATTTTCAATATTTAATTATGTTCCTTTGATCCTTAAACGTGCTTGAAACCAATCTGAAATCATTTGCAGAGAGAAGGTAACTTTCAGGGTCATATTTCATAGTCCTGGGGAACGATCCTGTGAATGGTAATTCCCCACACTCAAAGCACATTTTTGTGTTGTCATATCAGTTACATGTACTTTGTAAAATACGTCATGAAATACTTTTGGTAACTTGTTATATGTCTTGTAGTGAGGACGGGTCTAGTGCTGGACTTTGGGGACCCATCTGATTCATATTATTGCTTTTTATGTAGGAATTTTTTTAACACTATTGCTTGCTATAGGAAATATTGCCATTTGGGAAGGAGTCATGACCCACAGTCCTCCTTGGATCCGCCCCTGCTTATACTGACTCATGAGGTATTAGTAGCAATATATTGGTAATCTGAGTACTGTAGTGGGCTAGAGAATTGATTAGGGTTAGGGTTATAGCTATAATTGGAAATTATAATTATATGATAGTCATTAAGAGCACCTCATTTGTATGGCTTAATTTTAAAATGTGTTATGGCGTAATATTTACGTCCTCAACATGTGAAATTTATTTTGACTATTTTCACCAGCCCCACAGCAAACAGTCGTAGAATTTCTTGGTTTGACCACGCCTACTAACGAGCTACGCCCTATGTGCGACAGTCATGAAATTTTCTAGATCCGCCCCTGCTCCTCTGACCCTCATTCTTACCACCAATCACTTTACACAGCCATTATCATTAATAGGTAAGATGTTAGGTACGAGTTTTACTATTCTCGATGCTGTCAAACTTGCTGAAATTGGATTCGCAAAAGTCATATAAGTCATCCACAAATGAGCACTAGTATCCGAAATGCTACAAATGCTGTGGTTTTCTATACGTAAGTCAGGTTATAGAAGTCTGGTATTTGTGTGAGTCTTAACCGTTTGAAGTCCGTTCCTTAAACAACATCACATAGATTTCGACTTTCATCTTTGTGTCAACAGTCATCATAATAAACATGCTGAGGAACATACTTCATCTCTAGCAACAACTTGATTTTAAATGAAGGAAACAGCTCTAATATTTTGAATCTTTGACAAGACTGTCAAAGTGAAACACCCTTACTAGAGTCTTTGATTTAAACTACTGTTTGCGTAAAAGATAAAAAGGTGCATATTGGCATACTGTCCCAGTGTGGAGTAGAAGTGTCGTGCAGCAAGGAAGAAAGACAATTAAGTACCAGAATCCATGAGAAAATGCTTGAGAATCTAAGCATGGTTGAAATGATTCCCCTTGCAAGCAGGAAGGAATTGTTGTTCTTTATGGAAGTGCAGAAACCTTCTGAACCAGACAAATTAATGTCTAATTTGAACAAATAGCGTTGTGTACAGTCAGATTTGACGGTATTATGTCTCTTTCTTGATAGTTGAGACTCAACTACTTCCACCCTTTAAGTTTTAATATTTCTATTTGCGTGTCTGGCTATATCCGGCCTTCGCGTAAGTTGAACTTTGAATAAGTCGGACAATCGTATTGGGTCCCAAGAGAGCCAACAAACGCGAGTTTAATTTCAACATGTCGTATAATAGGTGCCGCACAGGAGAGACCATCTGCTGGGCATTTGATTTGGCCCATAATTTAGAATAGGTGTCCCCCTAACTTTTGAATCAAGCTTATTTGTATATTTCAGCTAAATATAAAGAATAGTGCCAGAAAAGGGTCTACTTATGATATACAAAGACTCAAAATGATAAGTGAGGCATAGAAAGCTAGGAATATATTTGAAAAGAATCTTTTTTCAGTTTCAAATGAATCTTTTAAAAGTGAAAGGGAGTGAGCTTGTTTAGATACATGCTTAAATGGCTCCCCAGATGAGCACCACCATACGAAAATGGCTTTTGACACATTTTCTAGTGATAAACAGGACGTATAAATCACCATCATAACTTCATAGAGTGATAAGACCTTTAGCAGAATCAATAGCGGTGCATTGGTAGCAACCCAAATTTGGATTTGATTACCATAGCAAATATCTCTTCACTTATACTTTCAATAATTTAAGGCCATTTCTATCAGTCAAGCCGTGCGGATGCAAGAGTTTCATACAGACCTTCAATTACTACTTTCCAGTATGAGTTTGGAACTTTTGTTAAGCAGTTCTCATTGGAGAGGTGGAGGATGATAACTTACTTGATTAGGGAAAATTTATGTGAAACTATTCCAATGGCATCAAAACCAAGATGCAATTTGTTAAGACATCTGTACTGTAGAGTCATCAGCTGCCGGGCCTGTACAAATAAAATGATTCGCTCCTTGTTCTGTTTCACAAATGGATGATTCATTCACTGACTTCTCAGCTTCATGAAAGTAAAGAACTTCAAGCCTGAAAGTGGAGTGGGATAAGAGAAGTGGAACGGGTATGTCCACCCTATTCACCCATGAAGGCTCTTGAATCTCAATTGCTTTCCTTTGCTCCTTTACTTCCTCACGCAGGCTATACCTCATTATTTTAAGTGCAGTGAATTGCTTCCATTATCTTGCGTAGCTGGAAATATTCACTGTTTCTGATTCTCAACTTTATAACATCCGCTCTTCGCTATATCGAATTGAAACTGACAAGCACAATATAGGAATCTTGGTGCCATCTCTGTTGCCTATTTAGGGCTCAGAAACCTTTAGATGACACTTTTTTAGCCTCTAAAAAGTAGTCTCAAGGGAAGCAGGTGCACCCTGCCCTCCAAGCAGAGATTCATTGCTTATCCTACCTTGAAAGAACGTTAGTCATCTGGCAGTGATTGTCACCTATTTTATGGCATTTCAGGTGGCATAATGAAAAATAAAATTGATATATTTTGAGATGGTAGCCTATTTAGCCTTGCTGATTCCAAGGGGCTTTCTCTGTGTGAAAGGAAAGTAAAAACAACTTCTAATATCAATAAATTAAAGAATCACCTAGAAACAACAAATAAGGATAGCAGAAAGCTGTCTAAAGTTAATGATTCTCCATTTTGTAAGTATTAGCTATCTCATGGCGTTGTTTTGTTTCATTGTTTCGTGCAAAGTTTATTACGTTGGACGAAGAGTCTACTTCAGTTCGAGATGTAGAGCTACTGTAAGATACTATCTGGACACTTAAAATTCAGCTTATTCTTAAATTAGGCATGCAAGCAAGAGATAAATATATAATAAAGCCCGCAATAGAAGAGCAGCATAATATACCCCTTTTTGCAACTACATCTCCTGATCCTTCTTCAACTTCAGTCTCTTCTTCCTGATTGCTGTCTACTTTACTTGCTAGCTCTGACAAGGAAAGGAAAATGTTGAAAATTTGAAAAATCTTTATTTCCTAGGGCAATTACGTTAACAAATGCACAGAATGCTTATCGTCTAATTTTTGCATTCTTGGCAATATTTTGACTCTTGTATGGTATTTTTCAGAAATGCACACGGTCAGTCCAGTGTTATAAGTCAAAAATTATCAAAGATCATGCTGTGTGTCAGATGTTGTATGCTTATCTAATAGGTGAACTGCCAAGGTTCTAATTGTCTTAGTTAAAGCCCTTAAGACTCCAATTACTTTCAAATATGCCTCTAGTGTCCTACTGGCTCAATGTAAGCATCAGAATATAACACACAAAGTAATACTGAAAAATTTCCATGCATCTCATAAATTTAATCTTTGTTGCTTCATGCTTTGCTGCCAACTCATAAAATTTTTGAGATTATTACCTTGTCCACTTGCGAATGCTAGTAAAGCAGCCAACAGAACAGCAACTTTGTACATGTTTGTCATCTAGTGAGATTAATCTTATCTCAGTCTTGCATAGAATGGATGGGCAAATGTTCAAACAATCCTCTCTATACATCTGAGAGGAGATAGCACAGGTTTTTCTTGACAGGTCAATGAGTACTTACTATAAAGTCGCATCTGTTTGTTAGTGAAGAACAAACAATAGCTATGATCTCGGGAATTGCTTAAATTACTTGCAGGTTATATGAACAACGCCTTTTTGTTACTTCATTAAGATACGTCCTATCTAGTCCTTGCATAACATACAAGTGCGATGCCTTCATTTACAATAAATGCTATGTTTGTTTTCCAACAGATAGATAGATAAGTTGATAAGTAGGTGGATAAATAGATAGATAAATAACTGTAATAAGTGCTATTACTTTGCAGTGGTTTGGTTGCTTAAATAGTTCCCTTATTCACAAGAGAGAACAGTGTCTCACGAAAGTGCTAAGTGGGTAGGCCACTGGTCTTGCATTGGTACAGAACTGCAATTCCCAGTAATTTTAACTAGTAACGTGTTTATCTAAGGAGAGCTCAAGCTCCTGTACTCAGTCCTGTATCTGGCAGAATAGATATGGCAAACTTTTTTCATCTAAGTTTCTTGTTGCATGAAACAGGGAAATTTCTTTGAATACTAAGCAAATATCTCAGCTTCTGGATAGATAAGTCATGTACAAGTATGAATTCCAACATCTGGCAATAACACTGCTGATGAACAAAAAAACTGTTTTTGACAAATATTCTAATAATGAATCATCAGGTCAAATTGAAACGGACATGGGCAGCTGAATTAAGGTTGAATGTGCTGAACCACCAAATTTATGTAAATGATGCCTTTAATTTAAAACTTATAAAATTTATAGGTTTTTACACATCTAGAGGGAAATTAGCTTTTACCCCCGAGTAAGATACTTCCATTTTTGTACTGTTGCATGATATGCAGCTACCAAGCTCACATAATTCTGCAAACTTTAAAATTTCAAATACCTAGCTCCCTAATGACAGTGTCTTAAATCCATCTCTGCAGACTAGAGCCTGTTTAAAGGTAGGATCTATGACAAGGACTGTGCTATCAGAGATAACAAATTTGAGTCTTGCATTTAATAGGTGTAAAAATTTTAGGATGAATTGGATAGAAATATCTTTAAATTGAAGTTACTAGCAGATAAGCATCTATGATTATGTTTCAAAATATTGTATTCAAGATGTTTTACGACGAGGTACTTGGCTAAGTCTCCTTATAATTTGCTTAAAACTGGCACATATTCAATTCAATTTGTTTCAATTCAAATCAATAGATATTTGTTTGTATGTATGTATAGCCAATTTGTGTTCAATAAGCATAAACTGTGCAACTTTAAAGTGTCAGCAAAAAGTTTTTATTCCAACCTTCATACTATCTTGAAGCATAATATGGAGCATCTATTAGAATTCCTACTTCACCAGACTCATGTGCAGTTAAGCTCCAACAATCTGTTTATAGATGTTAAATTTCTTGTCTTCACTTTTCTTCAACAGCTTATCTTCTAGGTTCAAGACTTATTTGTCTGCGTACCTGCAGCTATTTGACTGCTCTTAAATGCGTAAAACATCAGAAGCTCAAAGAATATTTTTCTAGGCCGAGACAAAGTTTCAATACTGAGCCGAATTAGTCGTTTTTGTAAAGGAAACGGCCACTCTTTCAACAGGGGTACTTGGAAGGATGGTTGCGTTTATGCGTGTAGGAGACACTGTTTATGGGGAGATTTTTTTAAGCAATGGTACACTCTTTTCAAAATATTCAAAACTTTCATTGACGTGAGTCCTCACTTTATCCAGCTACTGCGGATTGCTCAAAATCATATCACATGTATGCATGGCAGGAAAAACAATTTCTTAAATGAATTGGTTGGAAAAATTGGATCGTACAATTACACCTTAAAACAGCAAAGAAGGTAAGAGCAGTCCAGTTACATATTAGACTCTATTATGTTAATAGCCATCAACTGTGATATCATATCGGCTGCCACATTTGTCACTTTTGACTTAACTTTTATCTTAAAACATGGTACAATGTTTCTTGCAACTTGGAAAGATTTTTGAAAATGCCATATTACAAGACATAGTTGTTCAGCCAAAATTAGGATCTTATTACAAGATACTGTTATTGATCTCCGTATCTAAATATTATCTTCAAGGTAGGCAAAATGCTACCCAGTCTAATCAAAGCTTACTCTCGAATCATCAGTTCTGTATGTCCAAAAATCTGAAAATTAGCCAGGGTATTAATGCAAAGGTTTTTTCTATAACTGGGCAAAGTAAGCTTTCGAACTTTCATAGGATGCACTTGTAGAATTCAGATAGTAGATATGCAGATCAAAAGTTGGATAGTTAGAAGCTCAAAATCATAAGTTTTTTTATATTTTAGATTATAAGATCAATGACATGTGCTAAGAAACCACTATATTAGATAAGTTTTTCGACTTTCCCTCCTGTCTATGAGGTACTGAAAGTACAAAAATACATTCTGTTACCTGCTCTTCAACTCCCCTATTAGCTTATAGTAATCTAGTAGATAGTTAATTATAAATAGATAGTTAAGCATGGAACTTAGTAATTGACCTTGGCTTGTTTTGCATCAATGCACAATGATCGTTCTGGCAGGTGGAACAGCTTTATTTGACTGTTTTCCTAGACATTTTCTGATGCAGTAATATTTCTGGGCATTAAACAACAGTTTATCATAATTCTCTCCTCAAGATGAACTAACATAGCTCTGGAGTAAAAGTCATGGATCGTGTTGGTGGTAATAACGAGAAGGCTGGATAGTGCAACAGTAGGGTTATTAATGTAGGTTAAATGCTCAGAAAAGTAGAACATAATAACTCTACAAAACATTATCGGCTAGACAACATGATTAATAAATCCTATTGATAACTGCAATCTCTTAACTGATTGCATAGAATTACAGAAATGCAGTGTTGAAGTTTAGAGCCTGTTAAAGAAGAATAATACTGTATAAAGTTGAGCTTTAAAATGTAGTTGGGGTTTAGACAATGGAAACACATATCGTAGGCTCAAAGGCTGGTGTTATCACCTGATGAAGAATTACAAGTACTGAGAGAGCTGCTAGCTCGCTTGCACTGTCCAAAACAGTGTTTCCAAACATGGGGGGAGTTTCCTCTAGGCGGGAATTTCCCCTAGGCGGGAATTTAACGTTATTAAAGGGGGAATTGGAGACTACCATGAGTATGCACAAAAAATAAAGAATATATCACTATTTTGAATAAAAAATTGACATCTAATGATGCTAGCTAATCCAAACCTGCGCAGTCCCATAGACACTGTAGAGTGGCGAATTTTTCCCAGTAATTTTCCGAGGTTTTGTATAGTAGTACTCTAAACTGTATTGTGTAATCATTTCAGAATTGCTTCCACCATGTCTAGAATCTAGAGGCATCAAGCCTCAGATATATGGTATACAGAGACCTTGATTTTGATCAGTGATATTGAACTGTTTTCCAGCTTTGACATGAGTTTCTGTAGGAATTTCGGTTTGGAATTTACTTTCAGAGTAAAACACTAGTGCTTCAATGCCTTATTCATATGAATACCAATAAAATGGTTTACAGATGATGGGTCTATCGGAGGAAGGGGTATGTCTCTTCCATGGCGTACTTGTATGAGATTGCTTTTCTACTAGCATGCAACAGCAAAAGAAGAAGTCGGGCATAGATGTTTCTTGTTTTGTCCTATATCTTCACAATTCGATAAAGCCACACTGAACCATCTGCTTGATGAAAACAAGTACATTTCATTCTGCATCAGGGCGTTTTCCGACGCTTTAGAGGGTTTTGGCCTAAAGAAATATTTCTGGAGGCAAGCCCCTAGATCCCTATTTTCAGCAACATTAATTGATTGTTTTTTCACATGGTACGTGTTCCATAAATGCGTATTAGTGGTCATGTAGGAGTTCTCTGCTTCTTAGTTTGGTGCCTACATATTTGTCCCCAAATCCAGCTTGGCTATCTACTGCTCTATACATGCATAATGTCAGTTTAATTTGATGAGAGGGGAATCACATCAATTGTTTTGTGGCAAAGGGGGAACAGCAAGAAAAAGTTTGGGAAACAGGAGTATAAAGTCAGCGGAATACTATTCTAGTTGAATTATAACTATATTGCAAGAAAGATAACTTCTATAGAAATATCTATGCTTATGAGAAGTTTATTTCTGAATAAATTTAGATATATCACAGACAGAATTTCTTTAAAAATAGTACCAGCTACTTTAGCCAATGAACGATGGAGGAACAAGCAACTCAAATGCAATGACAAAGAAGTTTACTGTATTTATATGAATGCTCATTTGCTTCCTATTGACCTTCAGGTCTTTAACTTCATGTGTAAAGGTTTTTAGTCTGCACTCATAATAGCTTATACCTGATGACTATAGCAGGTATCTGGAACTTCCGAGACTAAGGCTACGGCCATGGTAAATGTGCGAGTTTGCTAAATGCACACTTAGGTCAAGCAGTTCTTACCCCTCCACACTTTGCGAGAGATGATATATAATTTTATTGAAGCATGAAATATTATATTTGTGGTAAAATTTAGCGCAAACTAAGGAAATTCGAAATTCGCTGTGAAGCTGCAAAAAATCTGGGGGCCAGCATTTTTATTGCTGTTTTCCTTGTATCTTTATATCAATCTTTAAGATATGCAATTTTTGACAAGCTGTTTGATTGTCTTGGTTATTCATTTCCCTCTGCCTCATCATAAGTGATATCGTTTGTAACTTGCACAGCATTTAAGGAACGCTGACTACGAAAGCACCGTGAACATATGATGCTGTAAATGATATGATTATTAATATGATGAATTTCTCTGTTCGCAATGCAACTGTGAAAAAGGTTTTCCACCGTAAATCCTCGAATTACCCCCCTTGTTCTGTGAATTTTTGAATTGGGACTTATTCAAGATGAGGTATTATTGAGTGGGGTTTAACAATTTGCTCTTGTAGCCGGTCATACTCCACTTATAGAATTTCTACTAATTAACTATTTTCTTGATGATACAAATACAAAGCATAGGACGTATATAAAGTATTCACTATCCTTCAGAATATTAATGCCCGTATTTTCTTTATTGCACTTTCAATCGCCAATAAAGTTCCAAGTTGCTATACTCACTTGTCAGGGTCTGTGTTTATTTAATAAAAATGCTTATTCAGGGGGGGCGTCTCAAGGATTTTGCTACAACAACTTCCACTACTAACTGGTGGCAGCTAGTTAGTAGAGCTCTGCCCCACTAAGAAAATTCAAATCTATGTTTCAAATCACTTTCATGTAATCATTTTACACAGTATCGACCAAATTTCATGCTTATTTTCCTTTCCGCAGTACCTAGCCATGATTAGGAGATTCGTTTCCTTCTTGTCTTGCTTACTGCTTATGTCAGTATAAGGAAGTAGAAAAGCGCCGCGCAATGCTATCATCCAGCAGCTTAGGGGCTAGCTGTGACATTTTTGGAGGTCAGCCATCAGATTGAGTTTATACAATGACCTTTAACTTTACATTTGCCCTCTGATAGGTCAAATGCTCAAAATCATAACGTCATTTTGTGCAAACTGAAAGTCTCCCCGAGGAACTGAATTCGCTGTATATCTGTGAAAACACTCAGGTAACCACCTCAACATTATAGTTTCAACCAATTGAGGTTACAGGAAAAGCTACATTACTAGTATAATGATTCCCAGTTACTATTGAGATAAAATATTTCCAGCAGCAGATAGTTCCTGAAGAATTATGTACAAGTCAATAGTCTGCAGAGAAAATCTTTTCCGTCTCCTTTACAGCAAAGAGAAACTTTAAGTGAAGAGGTTGGGCCTAGTTTCTCAACTACTTCGTATTTAGGGCTTCGATGAAAAGTTTATTGGATGCTTTCTTAATTTCCGGTTTAAGCAATGTTCCCAATCAATGCTTTACTCTCTTTGAGGCATTTTTATAACAATATTTCTTAGCAAAATAACTTTTGATTCCCAATATAGTGCTCAGCTCAGGATACATTCCATACATGACTCATGCAGGAGGTGCGCAAGTTGCTCTTCACGTGTGCACCAAAGGTCAACGCTGGTGTACACTTTTTGTGCAAGGAACAAAAGAGCTATGTGACAAAATTTGCACTTTACATTTACTAGGATAGGATGAATCTGAGCTTATTTCGAAAATCTGCACATTAAAAGGTGGTTTATAAGGTCAAATTAATCACTGATTATGAATGTGAAAGTCACTTTTTCTTTGATGATGTTTAACCCTGGTAAATTTCAAAACTTCAAATTGGCTGCCACAAACGTCATTTTTCTTTACAAAAGAATTGTCCAACTTTTTCCAAATGGAATATATTGGGCTGTGTACATGAAATAGTATCTTAATGAGGCTACAGAATCCATATACGATGCTTTGCTCAGATGAGACAATGTTCTAGTTGCATTTCCTCTGAAAATGTGTCTGAAATACAAGCAGTTAGCTTTCTATCCAAAGTTTGTTTTTAAAATCCTTTACATGTTTCAATTTTAATCTATAAACAAGCCTATCTAATAAATTTCATACACATCAAAGAAGAGCACATTTTGAAAAAGAGTCTAGATTTTTTCAAAGTTTGGTATATATTGATGTCAAATTTCATTATGTCACTCCTTTGATAATTGATATAAGGCCAAAGCAACCAATTAAGTCTAATTTCTTGTTGTTCTTAATGGACAGTCTCTGTTCAATTAACTGAGTGCATTTACAACAGATGTAGCTGGCTCGTTATGCAGCTTAAATTCCCCCCCAGACTCTTAGAATTCTTCTGAATTCTGTTTTCCTAGAGCCCTTCCTCCTTTATCAATGATAGTCTGTTCCTGTCTTTATACTTGTTAGAAAATCAGCTTCTATCTTCCTGCCATTTCAGCCTGCTGTGACGTCTGCCCAACTTCCATTTCTGGCTCCTTTCTAATTCACGCTTATTCGTGAAGTCTACTTCAACTTGGAGTTGATTCTTTGCACCCCCATCTCATCATCATCCGGTTGCAAATATTTCTATTTTGAACCACCAGAAGCTCGCTCTTATCTCACCCTTTCCAAGGGAACCTATCTAATCTACAAACCATCTTTCATTCCAACGACTGAACTATTGTACAACTTGCCTTCCACATTCTGCCCCCAATCCTACAACTTGTCTTGCTATAAACCTAGCATCAACAAACTTCAACTTATGTGTGTATAATTTTTCCTTTTCCTACTCTACTCAATCTTTCCCCCTTTTCTTAGTCTGCCACTTGTCAAGGATTTATTGTTGGCCACATTTTCTATTCCCAACAAAAACTACTAAGAAAGGGGTTGTTTCTAGATTAGAATAGAACACTTGCTGAACCCTTATAGACAGCAATCCTATTGTGCAGTTTAGCGAATTGTGGCCCTGCTTGAAGTATTGTCAGTATGAAATTCTTCAACCTTCCTTCGTCCATATTTTCCTGTCAACCACTCTGATTGAAATACACAACTCACATGCAGGGACCTGGCAAACGGGTGGTGTGGCAGCGTAATATCTCCAAACTTTGAACATTGAGAAAATTCAAGTAAAGTTAGGTCATTACATCATCAAAATTAAGTGATTTTTGAAGAGTTGAAGGCTAAAAATTAATCTGAGAGCCTTCACTTTGAAGCATCTTTCTACGAGACCAACTATGTTGGACCGTATAAAGGATAGAATAGAATTGTAGAGTATTGAGTGTTTTTGATAGCCATGCTTGTTCCTCCTGCCTCTACCGCTTGTAAATGGCCAAATAACATTGCTTCAAAACATAGGAATGAACAATGATTGATGACAATAGAACAGCTTACTTACGAGGCAATTTCACCTTACACCCACCCAATCTTTTAGTTCTCACGATATCCCTGGTCACATGGGACAGTTGTCTATCAAAGTTTCCAACAGAGTCTATCAGAAGAGCACTGTATAAAAACGGATTTTCACCTTACTCATCTCCTTTTAATTGGTCTCTTATTCCTTTTAGCTTAGGAATTTTTTGCATAAAATTCACTGCTTCCTGGCCATGCTCTGTTTTCACATCTCTCATCATTGTCTCATGCAATACTAGAGCCACTCTTTTTGGATATAAGTTGGCACTACCAGCACAGGATGTTGGCGTTTCTAAGGCAGCTTCAAAGAATGCAATGATAATTTTTCAATTTGAAGAACGTTTTTTCAATATTTATTTTTTTCTAATCAGCTCTTACATTACCTAGCTTTTGAATACCAAAGCTCCATCTTAGCTTGACTTCAAAAATAAGATTTTGTATGATTTGCAAAAACATGCTACCAAAATGCATTTTCTGATGTTACTATTGAACTCAATAGCCCTGATATGGTAACAAAAGACATATCACATATCATATTCAAAGTAAAAATTTCAAATATGCAGCAAAAAATTCACTTTTTGGAGGCCATTTTGAAATTATGAAATTATATGTTGTCAAAATGCAATGTCCGATGTCCCTATTGAACTCACAAGCCCCGATAAAGTATAAATGGACATATTACATGTCATTTTTAATTCAAAAAATTCAATATACAACAAAAAAAAGATTTTTTGAAGCCATTTGGAATGTTTAAAATTTACCAAGCTTAAACGTCATCAGAGACGAAATTTAACTAGATTTCCATGATCAGTGGTTTATTTGGCCACAAAACCACCTATTCCTCAAAACTTTCAAGATTTGCCCCACCCTAGTATTACACCAGGACGCCATAGAGTATAGTTTAGGCTGCCACGCTGTCAGGAAAGCGAATGTAACACTAGAGGGTTATGGACTTAAGTGTATGAAGTGCACCTTAACATGAAAATTAAATACCTAACAATGCTAGGTAACATGAAATTCCTAACTTCTTTGTGTTCACTACGTTCTTGTCCACCAGCCTCGCTAAAGCTATTTTGCACGAGTTCCAACTGCTACTAGCTAAGAACAGATCTGAAAATACACTTTTATTTAAAGCCTTATTACATTGACGAATTTGCAAATTTGCTGCTTAACTCTGGCTCCTCCAAAATTTCATTATAATACTGAATAACTTAACTAATTTTGATCGGTTGCTGTCCTCTGTCAATAGGCGTGAAACCAAGAGGAGGTATTTTGAATGGTTCCTGCTGACTAGTCACACTAGTCATTTCATTTCATTGTTAAGTCTTTAGACACGGTGGCCCTTCAGATACTGCGATCTGTTTTGAAGGTGACCATGTGAAACAGCTAATACATGAATTTTATAATACATACTTACATCTAGCTAAAAATCCTTACAATAGAAAATAAGAATAAACGCTAAAGAAAAAGGAAACAATATAACTAAAGCATCCTTACTACTCTAAAAGCATTGTTTTTAGTTTCATCTTACGTTTTTGCAAACTATTACCGTTTTGCAATCGTTAGATAGCGAATTCCAAACCATGGCCCCCTGAAATGCAAAACAGCTCTCCTCATTTTTTCGTTTTAGTCGTAGAGATCTTATGTTTAATTCGGAATTCCGAAGTGATGTATTTGTTAAATAAGATACTATATTTAAGAGGGTAATAAGACAAATAGGGACCTGAATATCTAAAGCTTTATAGAACATATTTGCAGATTCTCGATGGACCATTTCAGTGATATTATGCAATCCAAGAATTGTCACAAGGGCTCATTCACAATGAAGACTTCACTCAGTTTTAACGTTGCTGGGACAAAAGTTATAATTTTGATACCGTAATAGACTCGTTAAATTTCCACTCTATCTCTTCATTTTGACATGGCTTGTCAACCAAAATACATCTTAATACTCTAGATAAAATGCTGTCCAATGACTTTATAAAAATTTGCATGATCTCTGATGTCCAAGTACATATCGTTAAATTTACAGCAACTATATCATTAAAATAGTGATATTCAAAGCCAAAGAATATGTCTATGTACCCGATAGTGCAAGATTTGGTCCTTATTTGTGATATTTCATGGGGAAAGCAAACTCACTTTGTCAGTTTGATCCATTTTCAAAAAGCTTGTCATCCAAATTTCTTTTTTTACCGATGTGTTTACCACACATGCTTGGGATAGTTTAATTGACTTAGTCTATTATTGTGTACGTTAGTGTGACATTGTTGAGTTTTATTTAATATTTGGATTTTTGTATATCGAGGTCTTATTACGGAATTTATATCAAGAAAATTTAATATACCAAAATCATTTGCAATGAGTAAAGAGCTGAAGCGGTTACAATTGGACGCTGATACCAATTTTCCTTATGTTGCAAGACAACGGAAACACTTGAAAAAAGCTTTTGATAATTTCATCGCTGAATGTGGAGATGCAACCCGAGATAGATTTCGTACTACATTTAAATTCCTTTCTGCAGAAGATTTTGATTATTTCGTAAAATGTGAAACATATGATGCAGATATTGAAGCATTTGAAAGTTTGCATGTGAAAATACCAAGCAAAATACTTGCTCACCACAAAGTCGCTACTCGAAAGCAAAAGGCAGGTGGATCACCTGATGAGTGTTGGAAGAACTAAGGAAATTAAGCAAGCATTGCAATTTTGGTGCAGTTACAGATGAAGCCTATAGATCTGAAATGATAAGGGGTTCTTTTAGCAAAGAGTCAAACTTTCTAATGTGCAATATTCTAGCTATTCTTATTATAATAAATTGGCATGAAAACCTCACTAATGATATAATAGAAAGAGCTAGACCAATACTTCTCATCCCCTCCTTACCCATAAGCCTCTTTCCTATTTTTTTCAAGATTACCAAGAATTCATGTGTATCAAATGCTCTGTTTTTTTCCACCTGCGATTTCTTAGCAAAAAATAACAATCCCCGAGACTTTCCTAACATCCCTGCTATCCTTACCACTGTTTACCTTGACTAGCATGAAATTTGGTAGTCAAACACATTGATCCAGGGCAAGTGTTTACTTCCTATATTTCCATGAAGTCATATGAGGCCTAGAAAGTATCCATCCTTCTTATGCAAGTATGACACACATTAGTTTAATATGGGTAGCTTCCATTTTAGTGAAATTTTGCGTGTCCTCTGTTTCAAACTCTGTAATACTTTGGTTACTTGGGTTCCTTCTTCCACTTAACGTAGAGCGCCTAGGTTTCTCCTCCACCATTACCTAACTATGTGATTGAGAAGATCGACAACCGAAAATAATTATTTAACGTGCAAACCATTCGTGATTGCTGCTATGCAACTATTAGTGTTATTTTAAAGCCTTTGCCGAGTAAAATTACAGCTGCTGTCCCTCGGATCTTAACCATGCTTCAATTCCCTTCATAATCAATGATTATGTTGGATGGACGGCCCTAATTCACCTTTTCGAGCAACAAATTGCGTCACTAAAATATGGCTCGCTGATTGGCTGAAGCTAAGTTCAGGACAAACATTTTCTAGAAGCATAAGCTAACGAGGAACTTCTTTACACTTATGCTTATGTATGCCATGAAAAAGGGAATAAATTTTGAAGGAAGATTATCAAAAGAAATAATATTTGGTCTATGAGGACTTAACATTTAAGAAGTATTTTAATTGCGAGAGGATTTCTGATTTCTGATAACATGCCTTGGTCAAATTGGCAGACGAAGCATTTGAATTAGGCCTAATTGGGAATGTTGACCTCCATCTCGAAGAAAATGATTTGCGACTTTTATCACCTCTATAGTTTTTCAGACTCCACACTATGGAAACTCCTTCGTTTAATTGACAGATTAAGCCCATTTGCATCCAAAAGGCACCTTTCCAGACGCTTTCTGATACGATTTTTCAAGCTTCTCTTTGTTTTTTCTGGATATCCCTGCTGTTAAATTGAGAGAGTCCATTATCACGCACAATGTGCAGGGAATAAACAAATTGATGGTGTGATACAGATGGTATCGAGAGCTCATTTTTAGACCGATTGAATCCACTTCAAAGCTTTACTAGCATAACGATTCTTTCGTGGAAAACACTAGAATCTGATCGCTTCTCCATATCTATTGTTCATTGATGGGTTATTAGCACACCTTGAATCGTTCTTGCAGTTCCCGTAGGAACAGGGCTTCACCATTTTCAAGAAAGAACTACTATCAGACTTCATAACCATAAAGGTGAATGGGGGTGGGGGGAATCGGAACGCCAGATTAGTCATTTTGCAAAATGTTTACAGTGACTTCATTCTATGGCATGATTTTTAGAAGTATCCAAATAATCGTACTTTTGTGATAGATAGAGGAAGTAAGGAAAATTTAATTTCTACAAGCTGTTCCCCTAAAACAGTGCCTGCACTTGAAGTGAGGCATGCATATCCTCAGCTGACACCTGTTGCCCATGAAGCTGATATTGACAATCTAACTTTGTTTTAAGGTGTACCCGACAAGGTGAAAGCTATTACTACAAAGTCAAGGTTTTTTATAAGGATGACAGAGCTTTAATTTGTGATAAAGTCTCTTCTTTATTGGCAGCAGGCTTGATCAAGCAAAGTGACTCACCATGGAGAGCTCAAGTTGTGATTGTGCAAGACGAGATTCTACGTCATAAGAAGAGAATGTGTATAGATTATTCCCAAATTGTAAAGCCCCGTTTACACTGACACAGATATATTCGAATATGGAGAAAAATTTATCTTTTGGGTAGCGTATTAGTTGAAACACCTAGCACAGTCAGTTTCAGTATATCTTTTTTCGCCTTTTTCCAATGTCCCCAGATATTTCACATTGAAGTGGGACATATTACGTCAATCAAATATAAACGAGGGTGTTTCCGCGAGTTCTACACATGAGCTCATGACGGACTAGGTCTATGCTGTCCCAAAAAATGAGATATTATTGTTGTAAATGCTTGATTTAGCAAAATGTCATGAGGAAAAGCAAAAAATGGCGATGAACCTTCTTTTGTTTTGACTGATGACGACGTCGAGCTGCTTCTTAAGATTGCAGTGAGTGGAATGCACATAATGAATGTTAATTGGTATTGACTAGGTGCATAGAACATATTGTGCTGATAGATTTACTGGAACAGTGGTCAAGTGCAAATCAAAGCACAAAGAATCTTTCTTAGATTCTCTCTCGTGGCCTCGTCTTTACACTTCAAGTATTTTGGTACCAAACCAATCAAAAGTAGTTGTTGGTGTTGCAGCGTATTCCAAAATACTCATACAAGAGCATTTCCACTAATACGGTGTGTATTCCAAGTTCTCCAGAGCCAGAAAAATATGCTCTAGACAGCTTATTCAAAAATCTCCATATTTCATCGTATCAGTGGAAACACAAGGCCGAATTCAACAAATTGTGCTCCGAATTTGCAAATATCTAGATCAGTGGAAACGGGGACTACATTTATGAACTGAGTTAAACGCGTACCCATTGCCACGTATTGACTATATGATCAATAAGCATTCAAACACTTGCTACTCTCCATTCTTCATCTCAAGACTGCATATCATCAGATACCTCTTCGAGAAACTGAGACAAAGTGTAAATTTTTGGAGGATCTATATGAGTTTGTCGTACTACCACTTGGAGGGACTAAGGGAGTTCCTGCTTCTCAAAGGTTTATAGACAATGTAATTACACAAGCAGGTTTAAAGGACACTTTCCCTTATCTAGATAATGTTACTGTAGCTGGTGTCGATCAAGCTGGCAATGATAGAAATGTAGTTGCACTCCTTCAAATGACTAAACGACAATATATAGCCCTCAATACATCAAATACTCCCATTCAGTTGCTGTTATTGACATACTTGGAAATAGAATTTGTCACCACAGCATTCAACCAGATCCTGAACGATTACGACCCCTGTAGGAATATCTACCACCTTCAAAAGTCTCATCTCTACGTAGAGTTTAGGCATATATGTACACTATGCAAGAAAGATTCCATAGTGTTCAGATATGATTCGTCCATTAGCGGACATCGCATCATCTCCACCTAGTCAAAAAGCTCTTGTTTCATTTAACGCTTTCAAAGACGAGCTTGCATGAGCTGCCTTGTCACCAATTAATTACTGCCATTCTTATGAGGTACCCAGGTCTCATCTTATCAATAGTGTGAGTGCAATATTACTACCCTATAGTTTTTCCTCTCTCTCAAATGATGTGGTACTCAAGTATATGTTATATGGCGACGAGAGTTTAACCTTTGAGTCTAATAAAGCTACTCAGGGCAACTATTAAATTCAGTCAAGCCACTGAGCACTTTTAAATGATTTCAGTGCTTATCATCCCGTACATTAGTGCCTATCTGTACTCCTCGCTTAGTAAATCATGAGGCGTTGTGGCTTCAAGATTAGAGCTGGGTGGTATCATCTGTAGCTGGGCTCCACGTTCCATGTGGGGTACCTTATATAAAATCTAAACATTCCAAATCCCCTTAGTTTATGTGAAAATGATTCCAAATTTCTTCCAGCCTCTTGCTTGGTCACAACGCCCCTGAGATTAATTTTCTACCGTTGTTTTTTATACTTTCCATTAAGTTATTTTAAAATATTTATTTAGTGTAGTGTGATTTTTTTCTATGTACAGGCCATTGGGTAGTCATGGTCCTTTGCTCCCCATGGTATCGTTCTTGTATTGTGATGAAGACGGACCTTTCGTAGTTTATTTTGACGCATCTCGTGTTGCAAATGCCACTTTTCTGAATCAGAATGGGAGGCCTATCATGACTTAATCAAAAAAACGTTGTCGGATAGCAAACGTCATTATCCTGCTGTAGAGAAAGAAGTTTTGTGTATCATTGAATGTGTTAGGAAATAGAGTAAATTACTACCTTGTCAGCCATTTATTCTTTTAACAGATCGTTAATCCACCTCTTTAATGTTAAATAACAAATGCCGTTCAAAACTAGAAAATAATAGCAAAATGCAGTCTCGGTGCATGGAACTAGCAGACTTCAATTCTACTGTCCAGTACAGGGAAGCAGAAAATCATAATATCCCGGATTCTTTCACTCGTGTTAACTGTGTTGCAGCTGCTGCCAATTTGGAAGATGTGTGTGTTCAGCTATTATCTAGGCGTTACTCGTCTTCTAAACTTTTTCAAAGCCAAGTATCTGGCACTTTCCACTCAAGACGAGCGAAATGTATGCTTTAATGAATGGACTCGTAGTAAATTAAACTAAACTTTAAACATTGTCAGTACAAAAATCTAATTAAAGTAATTCTTCCAATGGAGCAATTCAGCATAGACTTTGAGGGACCGTTTCCCCCTTCATCATGGAACAAGAACTTTCCAACAGTAATTGATGAATACTCTCGTTTTCCGTTTGCAATTCCTTGCCCAGGTATTTCTACTGAAACAGTTGGTAAATGTTTCAAAGCGATACTTTTTTTATGCCAGGATTCATGCAGTCTGATCACAGTGCCTCCTTTATGCATGCAGAGCTTGCTGACTATTTTAAAGACAGGAGTATTGTCAACAGCCAAAGCACCCTTACCATCCTATAGGCAACTCAAAAGTTGAGAGATTGAATGGAATTGTATGGTAAGCTTGAGAGCATCTTAGTCCATGGAAATGATCCTACATTTCCACTTGATCCTTATTTCCAGGATGCTGTTTCCATTCTTCGAGCAATGAATGCTTGGCCCAAATACAAGTTAAAAAGTATTCTTCCAGAATCAGATTCACAGAGATGTCGAGTTTAAAAGGTAATTGCCTATTTTACACAGAAGGTATACGGTTAAGTTTCCCAACTCTAAGCACTTCATATCGATACAATGAGAGAGCTTTCAAGCAGAACAGGATTTGCCTCCAAAGTACACTTAGGCCTTTGTAAGGTGGGTCCCAAAAATACATTTTTCTAAAATATTGAATCAGAAATTGCTTTACCACTTTAAACACCGCAAAAAGCATTTATCAACCTAAAATGAAGAAAGCCTTACATATCAACTGGCTCAAACCTACCCTCCATGTCCAGTTAACGAATGCCAACTTATAACTTCTATGTAAAATAGACAACTGCATTTTCAACTCAATATCTCTAAATCTGAGTCTAAATCTGAATCTGAGTCTGGACGAATACTCGTCAACTTGCATGTATATTAAGCATTCACATCTAGAAGAACGGAGACTGCAACAGCGATCTGGAAATCAGGGTTACATGGACATTTAGGATGCTTTCGATGGAATGAGATACTTTTGATGGTATACGGAAAAAAATTCGCTGCGCCGCTCTACTCTGTTGAGGAAAGAACCTGAGATATATTGATTTCAAGCTGACTGGATTTGTCTTATGGGAGAGAATGTAATGAAAACTGTACTTGCTTTTACTGTTGTGCTTATCACACTTGACTTGGATTTTTCGTACATTTTGTTCTCTTGTTATTGTATTACAGTAGCATCGCAATAGTTTAACGAATTAGCTTGTCGTTGTATACGTTAGCTTGACATTGTGGAGTTCTAGCTGATAGTTGGATTTTAAAGCTTTAAATAGGTCTTATTGCGAAACTTATATCATGACAGCAAGGTTGACTTCTTTCATATAATTGCGAAAGAATACTTATTAAGGATACGAAAAAGGAATGGGAAAGTATCAGTATGGTTGCACGAAGGAATAATGCTCTCCAAACGAACAACTTTGCACAGCTTTGCCCTCTCCCAACAGAATTTTTAGTCTAGATATTAACATTTTTGCCCTCCAAAGTACTTTTGCCAGCAAGTTTTGCCCCTTCAAGCAGGACATTTCCTCCAGTTACGTGCTTGCCAAGGTGCCGAGCCAGCTGAAAGAACCTAAGGCACTACTAACGTTATAGTGGACTTTGCCACTAATATTGGTGTTGGAAATGCAAGTAACCAGTAGTCTTGGAAAGAAGTTAGTGTGGAGATGGGATGCTTGATAAGCTTCTTGTTCCAAAGAGTCCTTTAACTAGATGCGAGCCCGTCAAGGTGCCCACCTTGATACCTCTCTCTATCATTCTTTTACAGATCTGTTAACGCTACAGCTGCACTGTTCAATGGAAAGTTTATGATATAAATCAATACACTCCTCCGATTGAGTACCTTAGGCTTTTAAGCAATTAGCTGTTGAACATCCGTTTTCTTGCTCAATATATATGCTCTGAAAGTGCTTCGGTAACAAAAGAAGATCAGAGTGTAACAAAGTTCTCGGCACTGTCGAGCAAACTATTGGCAATGGCAGAACTGAGCCATATGTTGCATGAACAAATACACGCGGAGGAGATGCTTCATTTGGATATACAACGGATGTTGATATTTCATTTGCGGAAATTTTAAGCCTGGCATCTAAATAATCGTTAGGAGTTTTAGGAGAATCGGCGGATGTCTGCGGTTGTCTGCGTCAGTCTCTCGACTGACCTGTTTCCATTTAGTTATAGGGAATGGTAAGTAATCAATACAGATCCACAATGAGGAACATTTTTGAGTTAATTGCAAAGCAATACCAATCCCAGATGTTTTTTCAAGAACTCAACCTTGCAGATATAGGGTAATTCTATATGTAGACAGCTAATAGGATGCCTTCACACCAAACTGATCACGTTTGAAACGCTTCTCCTTATATCAATATGCAAATTACTAGTGACAAAAAGCGAGGAAGTGCAATAAAGATATTTACAAACCGGCAAATAAATTTTTTACTTCCATCCAACTACAGCAGAAAATATTTTGGAACGAGCCTAGATTAGATAACAAGTTATAAAAGAAGTGGCTACTGAAATATTTACAAAGCAAACCAATCAATATTCCAAGTAGTTAGTTCAGAGCTGTCAATCAAGGTCAAGAGCCATATGTGTTTTGTTGCTATTGTTAGAAGAAATGCTTTTCTATTTATTGGACAGTGAGGAGTACGTGATTAATTTTAACAACAGAGGTGACAAAGACGGTCTCCGACGATCGCAGATTGGTAAGGGTTTGTGCTTTCATAGAGTTGCAAATGGATGGGAGCTGCTGAGAGATGTCACAAAAGTTAAACAAATTCAACTTTTCAACTCATCACAGACGATTGCAGACAGTTTGCGACTGTCACAATTAGTCACCAAGTTGTGCTTCCATATAAAGTTTGAAGTGCTTGCGATAACGCAGACAGTTGCAGACAGCCAGAGACTCTCTTATAACTTCTTACTAGCAAATAGATACCAGGCTGTAGAGTTTGGGTAGTTAATGTAACAGTTTGTGGAAATTGTTAGAAGCAAATTTGAGGACCACAGGATCTCATTTAGTAATGTATCCAGCTTCCATTGAGTACTTGCTAATATAAAACTAAAGGTTTGCCAGTAAAGTAAAGTTAACATCGCTATTGAATTCTGCTGCATATGTGAAAGACCTACAGAAATGGCCACAGAGTAAACATAGACATGCATTAGTGTACACAATATCTAACTGATGTTTCATTAAATGCAAAAGCTACATCAAAGTAAGCATCTTCCAGAACCTGTTGAATGCCCTACGTATTTTGAAAACCTCCAAACCTGTTAACTATTCTTTGTATTCCAAAGAGGCTTCTTCACACATTCTGCAAATTGTAAGAGAAGCGATGGTGAGTGTATACATTCCTGGGATACATTCCCCTAAAGAATAGAAGTCAATAACATTCTCTTGTTTGTGACAGTTTTACATGAGTTACATATTATTATCATCGTCTTAATATTATTATGTCCATCATCATCATCATCATCAATAATAATAATAATCATCATCATCATCATCATCACCATCATCATCATCATCATCATCATCATCATCACCATCATCATCATCATCATCATCATCATCATCATCATCATCATCATCATCATCATCATCATCATCATCATCATCATCATCATCATCATCATCATCATCATCATCATCACTATTATTATTATTAGTCATATCCGAATACCTCTTCAACTATAAACCAAATTTACTGTTTCTATGTGTTACTTAAAGAGATAAGCAAAAGTTTAATAAGTGATACCTATAAAAAATAAAAATATTTCGGTTCTTCCTTCAGAGGGTGGTGTTTTAGCATTCTTAGCGCGTCTGGTGCGGTTCTAGTTCATTTTTGAAGCGCCGAGGTGTTTTGATTTCTCAAATACTAGCTGGGATATCATTCAAATCCTTTAAGGCAGAGTATTAAAATCCTTTTTGGCATGTTTAGTTCTGAGCCCTGGAATCTGGAGATCCTTACAGTTCCTTGTTTCATAATTTGAGTATGCGGATCCATACTGGTGCTTATCCCAAAGGCTTTCCGGGCTCAACTTGTTCAAAATCTCATTTACCATCACAGTCAAACCGAATGAGACATTCAACACTTGGCCAATGAGATGAACATTCTTCCTTTTGAGCATGGAGGGTATCTAATTTTGTTTTTGAGAGACTCCTCCAAATAACATCTACATAGCGAAGATGACTTTCAATAATTGCGTGGAATACACTGCATAATTGCAATTGCAGTATGATATATTTTAGCTCTTTTAAGGCCGACACACCATCGCAAATTTTAGAATTTAAAACTTTAAACTGTTCATCCATGTGAGACTTTCATTTGTGATGACTCCAAGAGCTTTGGCTTTAGGTGCCCATTAGATTGCAGTGTTACTTAATAGAAGTGCATCCGAGACTACCAGCTACTTTATTCTAGAGGGGTGACCTATTCTCATGTGTTCAGTTTTAGCAGGTTAAGGACTTAAATTGTTTATCTTCATCCACTCAGAGAGGTTGGATAGTTCTTGCTGCGTGTTAAATAAAAATAAAGTAGAAAGAGTGAAGGCTGCAGATAAGTTGAAAGCAATGTCAGGAGAAGAGACAGGAGAGTCAATTAGTATTAGTATTGACAGCTTCTAATTATCAAGGTTCATACTATAGCAGTATTTCTTAAATAATGGAACTCGTTCTCCTTGGTGGTGGGACGCCATGTACGACCAGGGGTACAATTAGACTAATACAGCTTTTTTAGATATTGATCTTACTAAAAATGATTGTGGAGAGCGAAAGAATTTCTCTTCCCATGAAGAGGGTTTGAAAAAAATAACTGACAAGCTCTGAACTTTAGCAAAGGATTAATTCATACAGAGCTCGCAGTAGTATCCGGATTAGTCGACAAAAAAATAGAATAACCACATTTCACTCGAATATGCTGTACACATTGACACAAAGAAGCTATGACTGATCTGAAAGTTGAAAGAAATACGCTATCTTTGACTAAGAAAACATCAATTCCATTTCTTTCATTATTCTCATCAACCGTATGTATAGACAGTGTGGATTTGCAAACAGCTATGTACAACTACAGCAATTATAAAATTAACATGAAATTTGGGATCTAAAATGGATTGACTAAGGGGGACCTTCAAAAACAAATAAACTAAGCAAGAGAGATAGAGAGCTCCATTAATAAAAATAATTTCAAGACAGAAACAAAAACAATAATAAGATGAATGAACCAGATAAGTCTCTTAAATATTATTTGCTAAGTATAGGAGTTCATGAAATAGATTTTCAATTTCTACCTAAAAGCAGCAAGAGAACCAGCAACTGGTATAAAAATGGGCTGATATAACATAGTTTATAGCCAAAGCGTTCTGGAGTTTCGAGACCAAGGTCTTTCATTTCAAGGAAACAAAGATGTCACTTCCTGTAACCTGAAGAGTTCCAAATCTATGAACAGAAGAAAGTGTGGTGAAAAAGTTATGAAAATAGCCTGGTCAGACTTATTTACAGCAGGTAATTTAAAATTTATACAGCGAAGGATGTTATTTTTTAAAAGACCCCATACGATGGTTCCGTAATTAGGAAAAGATGAAAACAGTGAGATATATAGGCAAAAAAGAGTTGTTAAGAGAGGCCAATGCCTCAGTTTGAAGAAGTGTCAAGAAAAATTATCGTCAATTCTAGATTCTGCGTTGCAGAAATGTCCTAAATCAGCTAAAATTCTCAATCTCTTTTCAAAAAGTACTGTTTTGCTGCCCAGTATAATGAATAATTAATTAGAAAAAAACTGTTTGCAGCTGTATAAGTATGATTTAAGTCAAATTTGAGAGATTTCTCTGATTCTAGAATGTTCTTTTAAAAAGAGAATCGTTGCTTATAGTTTCAACAGCTTTTTCCACATCACTGAATATTCGACACCCAACTATGTTGCTATCTAAGGAGGAATTAATGTTTTCAGTCTAGTCCATGGTCATTACACTGACAACAATACAATCCAATGTACAAATTAAAAAACGATTCACATCTCTCAAGGTGATTGATGTGCTGATACATTGCTTTCCCACACATTTTACTAAAATTGAACATAACGGAATTCGGTCTATAATTAAATGTTTTGGATGTAAGATCTTTCATAGGTCGCGCATTCTCGGGATGGTTCAATCTGGAACCGTAGCAATTTGGTACGGATAGGCCTTGCGTTTCCACAAGATCGGTTCCATTTGACGCTGATGCTATAAAACTGTGCGGGAGACATCTGCCTAGAAGATGTGCAGGAAAACTATGAAAGAGCAAAAGAAGCGCGCCAATCACTTTTCTTCGAACTTTATCCACTTCCTATTCAGACTCATTTGGAGCTGTTCCACCTGTTTCAACGAGTACGATTCCAATTGGGACCTAATTTAAGAGCAGAATTGAGTAGCAGTCCCAAATAGAGCCGTTTAAAGCAGTCCCGTGGAAATGCGAGGCATGTCTGTGCCAAGAATGTCACAGCCCCAATTGGAACAGGTTCCATGGTAACACTACCTTAAATACTGGGAATTGTTTTGATATTTTTAGCTTTTCCCAGCAATTGCTAGTTACAAGACTTGTTGATAATGACAAAATTTTCTGGATGGCTGTCAAGCCATTGCTCTCCAACACTGACCCTATCAATAATAAAATAATCCTTGCTGAAAATGGGGAGGTACTACAGCAGAGATCCAGGTAACTGAGAGTTAAAATTACTATTTCTTGAACATAACTGATTCGTTAGGTCTAGACCCGTTTTGCACAGACACTGACCATAATGGAACATTGGATCAAATAGTTAACCAAGCTATCGAAAAGTACACAGATCACGATAACATATTTAGGATTAAGAAAAAATAAGAGTTTTTCCATCCTTCGGATTTACCCATGTTAACCCATGGGAAAACTTTGAACTACTCGATGCGCTCAATACTAAAAAACAACAACCGGAAGAATACCATTGAAAGTCCATAAGATGTCTCAAAAAGCCATTTGCCCCCACCTCACTGATTTCATCGACACATCTATTAACGACTATGTTTTTCTTGAAGGGCTGAAGGTCGCAAACGTTTCACCAGTTGCTAAAAGTAAGAAATCCTACCTGAAATCTATTTATAGACCAATTAGTGTCTTACATTCAACTTCAAAAGTCTTTGAAAGAATAAATTGAGGGAAAATGCAGTCTTATTTCAGCACTCTCCTATTTAACTTAAGATCAGGTTTCCGAAAAGGTTATAGTATATAACATGCCTTATTTGGGGTTATTGGAGCGAGGAAGCAGTGCTTAGATTCTAGATGTGTTGTTGGCACAATGCTACTCGATCTATATAAGGAATACGATTTTATTCCGCACAACCTATTGATTGCAAAGTTGGAGGCCTATGGATTTGGCAGCAACAGTCTCAGTTCAATGTTGAGTCACTTAACCAATCGTATTGAAAAAGTTAAGATATCTAAGCAATTGTTGTAGAATATAAAGTGGGGACTCTCAGGGATCTGTGCTTGGACCCTAGCTTTTCACCATATTTATAAATGATATAATATATATGAACTTGGATTGCAACATCTCTAATATTGCCGGCAACACCACACTATATTCATGCAAGCAATCGATAGATGCAGGGATTGCTGAAGTAGAAAACACCTTAAAAACCATCCTTACTTGGTCTGTCCAGAACAGGATGGTTGCCAGCCCTGCGAAATTTCGAATGATGTTTCTTGGAAAAAAGGTAAATACTAAGTTACATCTAAATATGGATGGGACATTATCCCAGAGGATCAGCAAGTGAATTTTTTGGCGTTACTATTGATAACAATCCAAATTTCACATCAAAGAGACTTGCAGTAAAGTAAATCAGAAGACCAGCGATCTCTCTAGATTGCAAGGCCATAATAGCGAAAATAAAGCCAAGTTATTACTGAATACGTTCGTGATGTAAATTTTCCAATATTGGCCTTTGATATGGTTGTTTTGTATTAAAGCAGAAGATGATGTAATAAATAGAACAACAATTGCGCAATGAGAAGAATTTATAAGATGAAGATAACGAAAAGGCGCTTGATGCACTCTTGCAGAGAGATGGAACTTTGACAATTCACAAGAATAATTTACAAAAACTAATGATGGAAATATATATGACAATTAAGCACTTAAATCTTCCTTATATGTTGGGATCTCTTTACCAAGAAAGCGGTAGAGTTTGATTTTAAAATGAAAATAATCTGCGACCTTTCACCTGCCAGATCACAGAGATTTGGTAAAATTCATTGATATTTAAAGGCAGTCTGCTCTGGAATAGTCTCAGTAATGAAATTAAAACTGAAAAGAGTTTTGAAATATTCACACAAAAAATGAAGTCCTGGAGTGGCACTCATTGCATGAGCACCATCTGCAGAAAACAGTTATTGGTATACTTATCTTAATCTAATTCTCTTTACATTTTTCTATGTAAATTAAGTTGTTAAATTGTATTTAAATTACTAATATGCTGGTCTTAATTTGTTGACATAACTATTTTGTCTATGCCAACAGTAAATAAAGTTATGAAATTAAATGATTAAAAAGGATAACCCAACAGAAATTGAGGGGTTTAGAAACTTTAATGGCTTAATTACGATGCTGTTTGGACCACTAGCCTGACGAAGTGGGCGTGTTTCCCACAAATTCATAGTGAGTCTCTTCAAAGCGAAGAGGTTATTTCATTATCCTGTGGCATTGATTGCCATAATTGACGTCATTTAAAACCATGTGATGAGGATGGGCTCTTGTTTTGAAAATACATTCTATTGACATTTTATTGAAAGCAAACTATTTTCTAATAACATCTATCAAAATTGCAGTCCTTTAGACGAAGTTTGCTTGGAAGTGGAACGTTCTTTCGAAGGATACTGTACTTGCCTGACCATTATTAAGTAGAGCAAGAAACAAGTGACTTTTATGCACGCGAAAGAAAACATGCATTTCTTTTATAAATACTACATCACTCGATTTTCTCGGTCTTAACCGAATCAGAAATACAGCAATATAAGAAACAAATGAGCGACATAATGGTTAAGATTCTATTGACACTAAGTAGCAGTCTTCACTGGGCTCTTAGTGGCAGGAATTAACAAAGGACTGGATTAGCTGCCGTGTGAACAGCATCTTGAATGAATAAAAAGACTAGTGCAGTTACCAAACTCTTTTTTCATGGATATTAAATGCCCAGGTTGTTTCAAAATCACAACAGTATTCAACCATGCTCAAACAGTTGTCCTGTGCGTGAGCTGTTCAACAGTCTTCTGTCAGCCAACTGGTGGTAGAGCAAGGTTAACTGAGGGTTGCTCTTTCCGAAAGAAGCCTCAGTAATATAGAATAAAGATTTCATTTAATGAAAAGGCTATGACTCTATGCAAAGGGGGACAACCTAAGGGCTGCTGGTTGCAATCATGCACACAAGAGGAATTTCTGTCATACAGTAGAAAAACTATAATAATATTAATTTCGTAAATCGTATCAGTTTTGAGGCTTCATCATTGCCACCAAAATTATAACATCTTCAAAGTTATACTTTTGCATTTGGCCTGCCTGAAAAAGTTTGAATTTTGGCCATTCTCAAAAATTTTGCCCAATCATGCTCTAAATTTCACAGTAAATCTGTATATACACATTGTATTCCGCTTTGTAATCTGGGATAATTGGTTGGCAAAATATCTCAATGTATATCAATTATCAAAATGGTTGACTGATATTAAGGCTTGTTTTGGAGTTCAATGTCAACAATTTCTTTTCATGGTAATGTAATACGGTCATGCTTCCATTTTGAAAGAGCATTGTTTGCCTTGGAAAACAGAATTTTAGAAGCCTTCCAATGGTTACAACTAGGGAGGCTGGAAAGCTTAGCAGAAGGGAGTAAGCACTCCTTTGTTTTTATTTGGGAGCCAGGGACAACGTGCCCTTTTTGAAATGTAATTGATTTCTTTGCAAGCATTGCTATTGCATAACAACGATCAAGTAAGCTATGTAAATAAGCAATATATAATTTTAACAGACAGTTATTCATATGAATATCAGATACATAGTCCATGTCAAGGAAAGGCGATGAAAATTCCCCAGAGAAGCACTGTAGGGGTCTCGACTGGCTGTGCTTGCCTATGTTAATGCTACCCTATTGTCTTCTGTTGGTTTCTGTGGTCCTATTAGAGATAAGGCTTCCCTGCTTGAAACACAAACTTTTTATACCTTCGAGAAAGTGCTTCATTCAGTTCTTATGATTTTCAATTTACATTTGAAAAACACTGAATAGATGGCAAAGAGTAATGTATTCTTCCAGTTACAGTTCGATAGCTGCAAGAATAAAATGAATGGGGAAGGAGTCCTATAATACGGGTAGGACTAAAGAAATGCCATAAACAAAAGGACGTCCTTCAGAGATTATGGGAGGCAAGGTGATGATCTGTGATAAAGTCGAATGCGCATAGATTCTGTGCAAGACAGACCGGTGAGAAACAGTGAGAAGGTTGCAATCTAGCCCAGCTGAGCAGGAGGTTTGCGAACGATCCATGTTCTAGCATTACAGTGTTGTGATAAGTTGGTAGCTTAGCATCAACTTCCAGGAAGGTATGCAAGCAATTTCCAAGACATTCGCCTTACTGCAGCCGCAAAATGTACAGTTGTTTATCTGTGAGACTATAGAGAGCCATCAATATGGTAAATTTAGATGCAGCAGATGGCAGGTGAATTAAAAAAGGCAGATATTGGATTCCTTCTATCAGTCAATTACATCTCGATGAAAAATAGTATATTTCACGAATCTGCTGTTTTGAGAGTTTATTATTTTTCATTTGGTGCTCTTCACATCCTCCATCCTCTTCGATGTCTTCTTTAGCTCTGCTTTGCGCTTTGACGTCATCATCTTAAACATTCTGGCCATCTTCTTGGCAGCAAACTGGGGTTTACAGCACTTGTGAATGATGTCATTAAGTGCAGTATCATCATAATAATGTGGTGCTACTCTTGTATTCAAGCCACAAATGAACTGACCACGAGGACAACGCTTAAACCTTGACCATGTACCCCAAGTGTGCCCATTCCCTTTCAGCTTCTCTTTTTCTTCCCATGTTTCCAGGTCTCTACATTCATATTCCACATTGTTCAAGCCTGTGTCATCAGCCAGTAGACCCCAACCTCTGTCTGGTTCTACATTTTGCCTCCAACCAGTTAAGTAACTCCCTTTGGGACACTTGTATGGGTCTGACCAACTACCCCATAATCCCTTCTTAGAGCACCTATCCTCAGTCTCATCGCACGTAATGCAGATGGCGTTCGCAGCTGTGTCATCTCCTGAGCCTTGTTTCCCTTCAACTTTGAATGAGAACCCTTGAGCAAATTTACCATTTGTACATACATCCATACCACCCCACGTTCCATAGTCCAACCTGTTATCATCTTGCTGCATCTCTGATGTAGGTATTCCCAGAAGTTCTACAATAGTTGAAGTGGTACACGTTCTTTAAGAAAATAGCTCATACGAAAACGAGTCTCAAAATGCATAAATCTTAAGAAAATCACAAAAAGATCAAAAGATTCACGCTCCAAAAGGGTAGTTGTTTTAATAGCCAAAAGTCTATATTGCATCTTTCATACATTTGAAATGTTACAGATCATAGAAACAGAACTTACATACGAGTTTACAAGAGTAGAAAAACCACCGAAACTCACTTTAGTCAGCTGATACCAGAAAAGGTTAGCAAAATGAAATCTAATCTCAGCCTGAATTTCGGCAGAACTCAAGAAACTTTTATGCGTATGCAAAAAAGTAATGTTCTTATACAAAAATATAAAATATTGAAAGGACTTTAACACTCATAGCTGCGCATGCATATTTGAAATATGAGGAAAATGATTAACACTGCTCTTGGGATTTGCTATGCAGACTTTTTATCAGTCTTTATTGCCAGTATGTTATCTTCACCTATGTTTTAAAAGAGGAAACGGGATAACATGAAGTTTAAATGTCACCATATAGATTACCATTAAAAGACAAAGCAATGCAAACCTCGCTGACAAACTTTTCCATCTCCTGTAAACCCCTGGTTACAGACACAATTGTACAAATGATCTTTGTCCTGAACATTGGAGTCATCAGTGCATCTTGCATTGATACTACATTGGCTGCCTCCTCCACAGCCTTTTGGTGGTCCTTCGCATTCAGCATTTGGGAAACGATTTGTTTTCAACACTCGGCAATAATCCTTTGAGGACGAGAACAGTATTGACACTTACATAATAGGACGAAGTAAGATAATGTGGAATATTGTACAATCAAATAAGATATAATCAGGGGCATGCTGCAGTAAGGAGTGTGGGGGTGTCAACCCGCTCCCCCACTTTTGCCGAAACCGTGGATAATTATAGAGATTGTTAGCTAAAGTTTGATTTGAGATCATCGCTTGTCGGTAATCGATCATCGTTTGTCATAGGTCTTTCGGCACCCCACTGCATATACTACTACTTCATTGCAAAAATGAAATAATGCAATCTACATTAAGATGCAGTGTAGTATACTAATGCAAACATTAATACAAAAATACATAATAATGTGATATTGTATAATATCATGCAAAATAGCATAATCCAATATAGCATAATCCAATGTAGCATAATCCAATATAACATATTCTAATATAAGGTAATTTAATACAGTATATTTAATATGGCATAATCTATTACAACACAATATTATATGGCAGGCTTTATCAATTAAAATCTTCCAAGTTTCCAAGTGACGTTTTTGCAATGCTAGGAAGCAAGAAGGGCCACATTTAAAAGCTATAGCTGTCTCCTGATGTGCCTCTATCTCCATAGTGAAGGATACGGCAAGTGTGGTGCTATTGATGCAACAGCTTTTAGTTCAACAATACGCTCCCAGTTAGTCTTCCTTCCTTTCTTGAGTGCCATTGCTGCGTGCCTCTTTGAATGACCAAAAAGCGGCACGAGTGACTCGAGCACCACTAGTTGTAGAGGCCTGTACTATATTACATTACAGTGGGCTAAAGTCATTGTTATTCCGTTTACTTTGGCTTGCTTGTTTTTCCTGTTGCTACTGTTGGATTGCTTTTATAGCTCATTAGGGTTTCCTTCCCCTCATCGTTCCTATATTTCTTTTAGAAAATGGCTTGTTCTTACCTTTAGGGCTTCAGAGAGGCCTTGTCCTACTTCTCTTACGTCGACTCCATCAATATTGAAATAGTGTCCATTGAACAATAGTGTAATACTTTGAAGGCGGTAGAAAATCGGCATTGGTGTCTTGACCGATTCTGTTTTCCATTTTTCTTTGTTGCCTGTCACAAACAAACGTTCTGCATCTACAGCGATATGTTCTTGTATAGTTTTAAATTCACACATTAAAGCTATTTGTGTTTCTATAATAACAATTTAAAGAGCAAAATAGAAATTATATATCGTCCTTTTCTATAGAATCAATTAGGGCTATGATTTTGAGATTACAGGGGTCCTAATATTGCTAGAAAATGCCTGAAAAGCAATCTCCAAGAGTGTTAGTGCACGTGCTTATTGCCTGTTTCCATCTTTATTACCTTTATGCCTAAATCATTTACTTCTGTACATAACTATAACTTAACTAACCGTTCTCTGGAAGTCTTGATCCAACTGTAACTAACTTAGTACTTTCAATTGATTCTTCATACTTTTTCTTATCTTCTGTACTTATTCCAAATTCAGCGCTAGTCGATGCACTTCCCAATCCGACAACAGAGACTTCTGCTGCCCTCTTCAAATTGAATCCGTTCTTTTGAAGATCTTCCTGTGTCTTTTTAGACATTTGATCTAGTTTCGTAAATCTAGAACAAAATTTTCAACAAATGAATAAAATTATTAAACACCTCATGCTTCTAGTGTGCTTGGTAGAAAGATTAGCTATATAATATTGGTTACTCCGGACGCACCTCGCTCCCATATCAACAATTTCAACAAAATGAGTACCAAATGTGTTGAGAAACTCTGGATAGTTCTTTTCTGTCGCCATTCTTTTCACAAACTCACGGAAGTTATCTGTAACTGGTGGTGGTGTTCCAGTTTGAATTCTGGCTTCGTATACGACACACGATGCTTCATTCTTTATGACAGACTTTGTATTAGTTTTCAATTGTCTTGACATTCTTGAATACTCAACGCTTGCTGTGAATGATGCTTTCACGACTTTCACCTGTCCTGAGGCCGATGCAGATGCTTTCGTAGAAAGATCTTGCTGATACTGCGATTCTGTCATTATTGTTTCAACAGTTACGGAGTCACTGCATGCTGTTTTCGCAATAACATCGGCATTGTCGGGTATCTTGTAGTTTTGATCAGCTGTTCTCCTGTCTTTACTGAATTCTGACTTAAAGATTGGAGCTGCAAAGCCGGGATCAAATCTGTCAGGGTCCATCGGGTTTCCAGCAATTATGTTGTATCCTTTAAACAGATACCCAATATTTGGGAAAATTGTATCTCCTAAAAAGAAAGATTTTGAAAGTCATTTATTTCAAAATACTGTTATCGTAAATAAAGTTTGAAGAGCTGCCTGCTGTTCTATGTGCAAACACAGTGTATGCTTGAGAGATTACTTGGTGCAGTTGATTGTTTCATAATAGGTAATCTCAACAGGTATTTCGATTGGCATCTGAACGAGCTGTTCATTGAACTATACAAGCTTCTTCATGTTAAACTTGTGTCAGACAACTACCTGTTTCCACGTTTAACTTCGTGGCAGTTAATACTCATCGCAACATGAAATGTTTCTTTTCTTGCCACATGCGCATTCGTAGCAATGCTTCCAAATTATTTTAATCCGTATAACGTTGCTTCAGAGCTCTGCAGAGCATCATGCATGCAGCAAGGATGGACAGTTTTTTTCCAAGTAAAGATAAAAATTATTACTAAAAGAGCATTACGATTGACTTCTAATGAAAAAGGCTGCTCGTTCTTAAAGAATGTGACCGCTTTAACACTTCTGGTTTTGCCATTCCTTCGCTAATGATCAAACCTTTAATTTGCAACGTTTCCCTTATTAGCAATAGCTTTAAGCTTTTGCGACATCTTTATACATTTTCGTGACACTATTTAAAAAGCAAAATGTATCTTTCTTGCCAAATCGCATGAGATTCTAGATTAAGCTACAATCTAAGTTTCTTGTAAAACGGAATAAGAAATGCCTCTCTTTGCGACTTCTTCTCCAGATGCTTCATCAACTTCAGTCTCTTCTTCCTGAATGTTAGTAAACTCTGAAGAACAAGTGAAATCTCCATTACAAATGAATTATAGTTCATCTTTGGAAAAATTTGTCTAGATTATATGAAAAGATATATGGAAATTTGAACTAAACGTAGAAAATTTTTTTATTTATAGCAAACAAGTATATCAGTTACCAGGTTGATGCACCAGTTTTCAAGCCTACAACTATGACACGTATATTTCATATGTTGGATGGTAAATTTCTTGGATCAATATTACCTTGTCCAATTGCTAATGCTAGCATAGCAACCAATAAGATGGTAATTGCAGTTTGTCTCATATCTATCATTATGTGCGTACCACCTAATCCAAGTTGTTGAGCAGAGCGGAATGAAATGCTGATGATAGAATTCTCTAAAATAGTCTAGATTCTGTACAGGTAATTATGTGACAGATCAATGATTACCTAGTTACATATAGCGTCTATTTGTTACTTTTGCATAAACAATGGCTGTGATCATATGCTGTATTTGGATTGTAGGCAGGTAGAACTAACAGTTTCTTTTATCGTGTCATAATCAAACGTTCCCGCTTTTGCTGATCGACGTAAACAATTTTGAATTTTCACACAGACTTTGAATGCATTATTGCTTTGAACATGCCGATAAAGATCTACGATCTTAGCAAAATCATAAAAACAGTTTTCCTTTGTGTATGAGCATTTCCTATAGGCATGACCTTTTGCCCGTGCCCTGTTCATTATTCAACAGTTGAGTCATCATATTTGCTTTTAAGTTCCAATGATTCAATTAACAGTGAAATACCAAGCTTTCTTAGTTCCAAACTTTGCCAATTTCTAATTCGAGACATTTTTGCGAAGAATGGTAGACTTTCCTTGCTGCAAATGCTAACTTCTTGTGTTACAGGCATACCAATGTAAGTGCATAATATATTAAATGTTCTTGGACTATATTAAAGATTGATTGTCTTCATACCCTTTTCCGTGCTGATAGACACGCTCCAAAACAGTTGTATTTAAAGAATTCACTCATTGTGTCATTCCTTACAAAGATGCTCTACAAAGTGTTACTTGATATTGTAGCACATATTAGTAAGCGATTCTGAGATATATTACAATTCAGTACGCTTCTGTTGAAGTTGATTCCCACGTTTTAGTAAATTTATTTTAGTGGATTGAGATGATCAAATGCAGTAAAAGCACCGTACACAATGGTAATTAACTTGGCTTCTCTAAAGCAAGCTTACTTTGGCTTGATCAGGCATCATATCTACAGGCTATTTAGCTTGCGTTGCTCCTAAACTTAGCTACAAATTACTATAAACTAAGCAGTATGTTCAAGAATGCATAAGAAATATTGTATATATGGACTTACCTGAAGATTAAAAGTTAACCTGGGCGTGGATTTTCACTTGTTGTAGAAATATGGAAGAGATAACTATAGAAAGAAATTCCTTCCAAAGTTATTGCCAATTAAGGGCAGTTCCCTAAACTTAGGCTGTAGATCAGCGTACATAAACACCTACATATATATCTATGCATTTATCTATCTATATATCTATCACTACTTAATGTTGAAACTTGTAGTTTAAAATCCTGAACAATGTACCTGAATTGTTGTTGTTGAATGATACTGTCTGAAGGCTATGTATTTTTGAAGATACCACCCATCATACTGCAATAGTAGTTTACAATGCACTAACTGGTTGAATTCTCTGCAGAAATGAGATGGCTCTTAACTTTCAAAATCCACTTCACTTCTAGACCTCGTTGACGAGCTCAATAAACGTGCATTTGGCTACGGCTGTAGCACCGGGTAACCTAATCCATAGAATTGGCGTAAGAAAAGTCAACAGACAACTAACATGCGATTGCAAATTTTAGCGATATTTTGAATAGTTTATAATTAGAGGGACAATCATAAAATGAAGAAAGATAGTAGGAAGGTTAAGATGTGATGAAATGTATTAGAAAGAGGCTTTAAGAGATATTCTATAGTATATTGTTTTGAATGAATACTTTTTTCCTATTGCTTTAGTAATCTTAACGTCAGTCAAAAACTGGTAGAATCCTTTCATAAACTATAGAGCGCACTTGCACAAACTTGTTCTTAGAAAGTGTCACTGTGCATAATCTGTTGGTGAAAATATGATTTCATGCACTAAAAAAAGAGAATGCTGTCACCAGTGCTTCCACTTGAAGAAAATTTCCTTCAGAAAGAAATTTTTAGCTTCTAAGAAAAGAAGAAAATGGAAATTGAATTGAAAATGAAAAGAAATTTGATGGTAAAGGATGGAATATGAGAGAATTTCATAATATTTGCAATGCAAAGCCAAAAGTTTGCTTTCCTGACCAAACATCAAGCAAACAGTTCCTCTACCAGAGATCAATGGAGAGAAAAACAGGTCAAAGACGTCAGAAGTCAGAGTCATTTTAACCCCGTTTTCAGGGGCTCAGATCCAAAACTATTGGGTCAGTTTTGGATCCGATCTCTATCTGTTCGCTTGTAAACGTGTAGAATGAAGAGCTTTTATCATGGTCTGTACGCAACATAAAAAAGTGCTTAATTGTTGATCTATGGTTTACTGTGGACCGAAAAGAATTGGAAAGAGGGCCCAAAAGTAGTCGAGAACTTAGATCCGTGTAAGTGCAAGGCCTATTTGAACAAAAAACTATCCGGTTAGTTTTGGATCCGATCCTATTTAAGCGGGGTCCTTTTCTGAAGTTGTTGGTTCACTTTCATGGTATTGCTCTGCAACTTGATCCTGCCTTTTACAGTTGATGTCCTGACTATATTTTGTTATTTTGGGCTGGGTGTGAGTTCTTGTTGGGATTAATAATAATTTTTCTTTGTCTTATTCTCTCCATTATTATCATTTCTGTAATTTTGCGATGATAAATGGTAGAGAATTTTCAATTTCTAGAATAGAAGTTCCAGTAGAAGGAAGGAAGAAAGAACGAAATGATTTTCTAGAATAGTGGAAGCATTGGCTGTGCGCAACACTACAAGCTTGTGTGAGAAAATCTTGGTCAGGTCGTTAGTTTTGCTTTTGATAGCGTTGTTTTCATCTTCAGGGTATTTTTAAATTTGAAACATATAATTTTGATATTCAATGTCCCACTCTGAACAGCAGAGAGTTCCATTGTAATCAATACTTAACGTTATCGCTCTTGAAGCTGAGTCTAGCTTATTGTAACTTCTCTCTTAAAGGTCTATAAAATTCAAAGTATCCTTTGCATAATTGTATTCTATTATTGCTTTGCCCATCATAGAGAAATGCTTGATTCTAATTAGCTAGAATGCTCTGTAAACATTAATATGAGTCACAGAATTTATTATAGTTGCATAAAAAAAGTGGCTAGTCATATCATTTGTATACTTATAATTATTCTTGTTTGCTTTTTGTTATTTCAATCGTTCTGAAAACCAGATTTACCTTGTCCATCATAGAGAAATGTTTGATTGTAATTATATGGAATGCTCTGTAGGGAAGAGTCTACGCTACAGCATTAACTGTAATTGCACCCACAAAAGTGGCTAGTGAGCTATAAAACAGGTAATTTTTTACCAGACTCTACAGTACAGTTCTTAGAGTCACTAATTGTATATTATTTCTGCACATTGAAAAATAAAATTTTACCAACAAATTACTGACTGCATTACAACGGTTAGTTTTAATAATAAGAGTAAATTTACATGGGTAGCCCTATGCCATTACATGCATGAACGAAGATGAAGAAATGGCAACAGACAATGTAAATTAGCAGGTTGGAATAATATGGTGGCTGCATTGATATACTCAAACTAGGAACGATTACTTAATCAAATCGACTAATACTGCGACGAAAACGTAACTTTTATTAAAGGGGTTTGCTGTTAAAATACCGTGGAAGAACATTATAATCGTTGACCAGGAGGTTTATGGGGACATCATCATAAGTATTTGGAATACCAAATTGTCGAAGAAACTCTTCTTTTAGGAGGAACAAACTTCCTGCCTGCTATCAGGACGTTTTTCAATATTTTGTCAAATCCAGCATCAAATGCTTCTTAAATCCAAGAACAGCAGTTACAAACTAGATTAGACAACTGTGATGCAAGTAATAGGATGTACGCGCTTTGTATAACATGTAGTGAAAGGTTTCTCTATTTTGTTTCTCGTTTGATCAATGAATTTCTTAGAAAGACAGCTCTCCCAAGCTAATATTTGAATCTCAGCCTGTCCTGGTTCTTAGATATCTCTTGATTTTGTCTAAGCTCAGTCTCATGTTTCTTAAGACATGTTCCTGATCACAAAAAAGTGAATGCGTTAGCCTTCCTTAGAACAAGTCACTTCCACCGCATGCTCGTGACGATCAGTATAAAAGAACATCCTCTATTTAAGGGCTCATTGAAAAGCTAAATTTAAGTCATATTTCAAGCCTTTAGTGATATCATTGGCGTTTTTAACTACTTTAAACAACAATGCATCATTAGCTATGGACTTGAAATTTCATCTAAAATAAGAACTATGATCAATTATATACAAGAGAGGGAAAAGAGGGTCTAAAAAAGAACCCTAAGAAATCTTTCTAGCTGAAACATCTTCATATAGTGAGCAACATTAATTCACAACAATGGATTGTTTCCTACTTTTCAGAAAATCTTATTAAGAGCAAAAAGTTCCATAGGCACCACACCGAATCAAATATAATAAAGCCATCATAGCATATTATATCAAAGCATTGGACGAACGTTAAGTGCAGGGGATAGTGTAGTAGGCTATAAAGACACTAAGCCTTATCAAAGTTATGTGATTAATACTTGAGTCACCATGATGAAAATCTGATTGATTTGGGCTCAGTGGCATATAGCACGACAGTTGAGGGTACAACGAAACCGTTATAAATAATTTTATCTATTTTGCCATGGATCGAAAGGACTGGGGTGGGACGATAGTATTTTTTAATGCATCTTTCAATTGTAATATGAACTGGGAGTAAATAAAGTGCATTGCCCAGACGTCCCGAGATATGAGAAAAATGAATTGAAATAAAGGTGAGAACAGGTGCCATATAAATAAAAAGTTCAAGGGCAAGCACAGTTGACTTCAAGTCTAAGAGCGTGACTCTTAAATATTGGTGATTTTATAATTGACAATTTAGCTATAAAATCTGAAAGAGCATTCTAGAATAACTACTATCGTAGATTTGTGACTTTTGTAGCAAAAATTCCTTTGCAAATATTATAATGCCAAACATAGAGCCAGCTCAATGCCAGTTCAGTTACTATAAAAACGCTGTTATCTATGTGTATAGGAGGATGTCGAATTTTTGGGGAGGGGGCTGTAAACATTCTGTAAACTTTCTGTCCGAATTTTCCATTGCTTTTTCAGAAACTTTGCCAGAATGAAATGGATTTCTGCCCAGCTTAGGGGAGGGGGGATTGTAGTCCCCCCTGTCCCCCACCTCCTATACTTATGCTGTTATCTCAGAAATTTTAGAAGCGTCTGGAACTTAGTCCAAAATACAGGCGTTTTTGAGGCAGACCTTCTGGTATTTTCACGTTATTTTTTGTTTTATTTGTAGAGAAAATCTGCTTTATAGTGCACTTCTATGTTACACTGATGTTTCAGATCACATGGCTAAAATTTAAGCATTTTGTGATAACATATTTTATGATAATATACATGAGTGTTAGTTTCATTCTAGTTAAAGATGATTTTACGACAATCTTGTTATAAATAATAAAAGTACTGTTTTTCAAACGGCATTGACAAAGCGTAGGCTTACGTTGAATATCTTCGTTTGCGAGTCACAGAACTAGAGACTGGTGGAAAAAATTTAGGGGATGATCGTGGTATCTGCTAGATTTTGTCTTCTGCCTCACCCACCATGCAGTTCTAAAGATAGGCAACACCCAAAGCTCAATAACAATATGGACCTATAAAATTATATATTCTAGACTCTGAAGCTGAAGGCTATGCAAAAACAGCTTCCTACGGAGAAGTAGCTGAGAGTGAAGGACAAAAAAAATATACGGCAATGGGTTTGGAGAATTAGATTGAATCGATAGCAATTTATTCGCTTAAATGCAATAATCAAGCAACCGTAGAGGCAAAAGTGTGGAATAGAGTTTTTTTGTTGATGTGCATGTATACTATAAGAAAAAGATAGGTGATGACATATTAGAACTGAAAAGTTTAGGATTCGAGAATGCATGTTCGTATATACTACATCAAAAAAGTACTAAGCAGGGAGAAAGAAAATGAAGGGAATAAGATTGGTTAAATGAGGGACATAATATCCATCCTCCAAAACCAAAGACCTCAACTTTTAAAAGTTAAACTAGAGATCATTGGCGAGCAAGGTGAGATATAGTGAAAGAACCTGCAAGACCAAGATAAGTCAAGCAAAAGATAGTTAATCAAATGAAGTTAATTGTTTAGTCATCAAAGCACAAAAGACATTTGTTAAAAGTTCAAAGCATTGTTTTGGAAATGAAAAGGTCAACTCCGAGTTATCGGGCTACCTCAGAGAACAGTACCGGGAGGATTGGAAAGACAGGCAATATTGTGTTGCAAAGCAGGTGTGAATACAGAAATAAATTCGTTATGGGGTGAATATCAGATGTATTCTGCATCATTTCTCCTATCACAATGGCCGGTACTACTTTTATAAATAAGCAGTGTTGCTAATGGAAAGTGAACACAACTCTCTTCTATAGCTCATTTCTTAAATTGATGAAGCGATCTTTAAATCCCTAATGGTTCGTGGTCTAACTGTCATAAGGTGCGCAGTCTATGTGGTGACAAGGGGTTTGGAGACCACTGTGGCAATGTCTGTGTTTAATGTCTATGTTGTATGTATGCATTTAATGTATGCACTTGTGTACTAATTATTTTTGTTTTGCTTGTAGTTAACTAGTTTGCTATATTTGTTTACTCTCACCAATTCTGTTTAAATTACATAGTGAAGCTTTTATAAATGAAATCTTAAATGATGTTTGTGGAGTAAAAATCAATGGTATTTGTATGAAATCAATATGATGTGCAGTTCCAACGGTTACTTACAAAAACTGATAGACAGAAAAGCCATGGTAATGAAAGTTATACATAAAGCACAAAAAATCCACCATCCTTTATCATTAGAGTGAATAGAGAAAAACTGAAACAAGAGAAGGATGACAAATACTTGGTAAGCATGATACATGAAGAAATGAGACGCACAGGTTATGCAAAGAGAATAATTAGAAACTTAAAGAGACGTTAGTATAAACATGAAGAATTGGATGCTTGTTGTTATGTAAAGTGTGTAAAGTCTTACAGATGTGAGGCATGGATACATTACATGACAATACAAAATAAAAATAGATGCTTTCCAGATTCGGTGCTATAGAAGAATGTGAAAAATTTGATACACTGATCATGTTACCAACAAAAGAATGAAATAGAACATTGGGGTTGAGAGAAAATGCTCGGAAGATCTGGCAAGGAAAGAACTCAGGTATGCAGGTCATATCATGAGAGGCAGTAATGATGGATTCGTGCAGCTAGTACTAGAAGGTTACATTGAAGGAAGAAAGAAACGGGCAGACCTAGGAGAATTTTGGGTGATGACGATAAAAAATGGTCCAAATTTAGAACAATGGGAATAACCAAAAGACTATCTAAAACTAAACCTTCCTGGCAGAGGATGGTCACTAACTTCGATTTAGAGGATGTGACAATGATTGCATTAGCAGGGCGTAGATAAATTAAATATTTACTCCCCGCGGAATCATCCTATCAAATCTGCTATTGTAATTAATTAAGCAAGAAGTTTTTCCATTTAAAATTATGTTTAGTTATGCATATACTTGTATACATAATGGAATAACGTGATAAAGCTTCTTGTTTCCTTGCCAATGAATGTTTACAATGTCACTACTGCACATATTCTAAACCTTCCAACATATTGCTACAGTCCATTCAACATCGCACAATTCGGATAACATAGGATGGGAGTAACTATTAAATTTGTCCAGATTACTGGATATCCAGAGCATCTTAACAATCTCTTAGTGATACTGTGGCTGTTAAGCCAGGATTTCCACAAGCACGTATTTTTCTAACGTGCTCTTGACAGAGACTCTCATAACGCTGATCAAGTTTATTGCAGCAAGAGGTAAAGTCGCTACTTAATAAAAAGTACTCTTGATTGCCTAATAGATGGGTGACTGGAAGAATCCCCAACTCCTAATTAGCGG
>WIPJ01067683.1:78814-110258 GCA_018155075.1 Cassiopea andromeda
GGTTGGAATAACCAGGGGGGTTGAAAAATGACCTAAAATATTATAGAAAGGCAATGGTTTCTTGCCACAAATTTACATAAAAGAAATATAACCAAGTCCACAAAATGAAATAACGCTCAACAATACAACACATGCGATTAGTGTGCTTTTCTTCCAATAGTTTCTGCTTGCACGCCAAAGTAACTTCTCCAAAAATTGCATTGGTAAGATTTTACTTCCAAAAACTAATAGGCGGGGGAGGTTGGAATAAGAATGTCCTGGGTGGAAAACTTTTTGAAAGTGAATTAGCAGAAGGAAGCCTATTAGGCACTCAAGAGTAAGCTGTAAAGAAAGGGTCAAGAAAGGAAGAACACATTTGTGCATATTGAAATATTTGTAGGATGGTTGACCGGATTGCGGTGAATGAATTGCTTTTAATAAATGGACATAATACATAAATAAATGAATTGCTTTTACATTTCTACAGATTACTTTTAAGTGACTAATTGCCATCCTCGTGCGAATTAATTTTTGACAAATTGAGACGTGGCGGAGTCACATATTCTTGAGCGTACATTAGGTGCAGATATCTGCGTCGTACTATGGGCATACCTACGTCCTTACTAAGGGTAATATAATTTTCTTTGAATTTATGAGGTTCACTGCATCAAAGCGTGCATTTTAATCTTCCTATATGCTTGTCTGAATAAGCTTTGTGGGGCCACAACCTGACCTAAAGCTACACATGGGAACACAAGTGGCAGTTCCACCCGCTCTCGCTATTTAGAAGATCAAATAAAAAAGGAGGAGTCAATTGCCTTATCGGGATTAATTAACAATAAACATGAGTCAGCTAATCGATAAAATTGAATCTCGAAACTATATTTGTCTTACTAAACTCTTCACTGATGATAAGAAACCATTTTTGGATAAAGCAGCTGCTCTTGAGAACAAAATATCGGTATATGAGGCTCATTTTAAGGCACTTGATGAAAAAATGGATGTAGTTAAGTACAGATGCGAGATAAAAGTGGACGATATCGAGCAGTATATTCGTCGCTCCTGCTCTATACTTTACAGCCTCACTGAAGGTGGTAGAGAATCATCATCTGAATAACTTTCTAAAGTCAAGAAGATCTTTGAAGAGGAGCTCCAGTTACAAGTCACTGATAACTGGTTCAATAGAATTCATAAGATTGGGAACGTTGCAAATCATGAAGGTGGCAAAAATGAATCATAAGCCATCACACTAAGGTTTCGGTTCTGGAAGCAACGCGAAGACATCTACCGTGCACTGAAATACCTGAAAAATGGTCAACGAATTGGTTTGGATTTAACAACTCGCAGAGCTAGATTGCTCACGTATGCTACCGAACGAGTCAAGGGCAAGCTTAGTGTTAAATTCGCGGACATGAACTGCAGACTGCAGACTTGGTCTTCGCATGAAGGATAATAGTATGAGGTGTAACTCGTGCATATCATGTTGCTAGTAACCGATCGAAAGCGCACTAAAAGACCCGACAGCCAAGATTTGAATGGTAGAGTAGAAACAAGATTTTAACAATGCATCTTAACGCATGGTTCGAACTAAACAAATAGTTTAAATAAAAGGATACGATTGACTAGGAGAAATGTTAATCACTGAAATACCAAATAGAACGATATAGTTAGAGACAAAAAACGAAACAATAAAACAAAGATGGGAATTTAGCAAGGAATAACTAACGTTACTTACTTTAGTATATTCCAACACTGCAAATGGTATATGTGTGCGAAGATATCACTATTATATGCCCATATTTGTAGACTGATACCTTTTCTCTTAATGTTTGAATTCTGAAGATTTCGCTTGCTTGTTGATTTAGTGGAAGTTAGAATGCCCATTAAAAACTAGCAGCATGTAACAGTTTGAAGGAAGAAAGGCAAGCTAGCTAAAATGTGGAACGGGAAAATATGGTGTGGAACATGCGCAATTATGATGGCTAAATATAAAAGTAAAAATATGCGTAAAAACAAGAATAGATCTAACATAAGGTATTGCAATAAATATGAAGATTTTGAGTACCCTTGCAATGCTCCTAATTAAAGCGACTTCTTAATGCTTTCTTTAATAAGCTTCTCACTTATATTTGTGTTTATTATAGCTATTTTTACTCGGTGCTTTCGTTATCAATATTGGTATTCTGATCTGTATAGATCACTTGTTTTGGCAAATGTAAATTAAATACATTGAAAAGTTTGTACCTAGAGATCCTCACTACCCATAGGAACACCTTCTAGCTTCAATGTTGATCTTTCTCGTTCGCACCTCTCTCTCCCTTTTGCAAAGTGTTGTTCAACTCTAAGGACACTCTTTTACCATTTTACTTCAATAAGGCCCTAGTACGCGCGTGGACATAAGGCCTTATGGTGACTACACATCTTTGTAGTTATTTGAAGTTTGTGTTTTTTTCACTTGTATACTTTAGAAGCTGTCTTATTATTTACGTTTTATTCTTTGTTCACTTTTCATATCAATTATGTAATCAGACATCATTGAATGATGAATGTATTAGTTCATGCTTAGATACTTATGCAATTTGCTATGCGCTCTTTAGGAAGTATCCTCCTAGTCATTACGGATGATATTGATTAATAGCGAGCAAAAATAGGTAGTTTTTGTTCACCTAGGACGTGTGCGAACAATTCTTCATCATTCACACCCTTTTACTTTTCTATTACCAATTACAACATTATACATTGTGCTCTATACGGTAGTAGCAATCTTAACACTATTATTGCCCCTGATTGCCATTGTTCAGTTTGTCATGCAGTGTAAAGACGCATGGAAAATGCTCGTTTTATCCTTTTCTTTGTCTCACTATAATAGTAACATGCATCCCTTTGGCATCTTCTATAAGATTCTTTGCTTGTTTACAAGTTCTTCCAAATCGTGATCCACTCCCTCCGTTACATAATCGTGGAATATGGTTCTATGATTGAGCAAATATATCTGCTATTAGAAAAAGCATTGAAATGTAAAACTGGAATAAATCGTTTGTTGAGATCAACTGTCCGAATGAACTAGTCAACTCACCAAACCAAATTTTACTAAACATCTTCAGTAATTTCATTCCTAATGAAATTGTTAAATTAAAGCCTCAGCAAGCCCCTTGGATAACCAAGATAATTAAAAGTTTTCTTCGGAAAAGGAATCGAGCTTACAAGCCCTTTGTTACAAGTGGGTATTCACAAGAGAGATTAGAAATGGTACAGCAAATGACACTTCAAGACACCAGGCTTGTAGAGGAGGCAAAACAAGTGTACTTTTCAATCATAGGCCGTACGCTTTCCAGATCAGATATATTTATCATAAAATGTATTGGTCATTGATAAATAGGGTGCTAAACAAAACTAAAATCCATTTAATTCCACCTCTTTTAGAAAATGGCAAGTTTGGTTTAGACTTTGAAAGCAAAGCGCAATTCTGTAACGACTATTTCATACTACGATGCACAACTCTTGACACTGGCTGTGACATCCCTAATGCTACTCTTTTGTACGTTCCTGTTTTGACTGGTTTACATATTAGAAGTCAAAAGTCTTAGGAACTTTCCAGGTTCCTGTTCGACAAACCAGCTAAAAATATTTGGAAACCAAAGGTACGCTGAACACAAACTGATAGAAAACTGGAGGTAGATCGTTTCTCCTAGACCAGAGTATTGTTCCGACAGTGCTTGTCGGAAATTAGGCTTTGGCAGTTTAGGAAAGAGGTTTTGGCAGTTTATAGACACGTGGAAAAAATAAAAAAGTTATATCGTTTTTTTATCGTCTTCACAAAAAAGATTTTAAAAAATTAAATTGAAAAACTTCCAGCTGACCTTTATGTTAATAAACAATAATAATGTAAAAGCAAAAAGAGAAAAATTATTTTGAAATTAAAAAAATCTAAGCGTTGAAAAATTTTCCAGTGGCAGTCTTCGGCCACCATAGTATTCATTGGCCTTGGCAAACTGAAAAATCAGCAGATTACTCTTAATGTTGATAAAACGGTTCAGCCAATTGCGGAGGCTCAAAGACGCATCTCGTATCATATTAGAGAGAAGGTTAAAGTGCTTATGCATCCAAAAGTTGTTTTGCATTTGCCATAATTCACAATACGATTCTATTTCGAAAGGATTGGAGAAAGCAGAATCGTTATATCTTTAATAGTTTTCCTTCAGTTGCTTTCCAAAGTTGGAAAAATCACTACTTTTCAAGATACTTTTTCATTCTCAAAATATTCTGTTCGTGACCTAATCAGTAGGTGTTGTGTTAGTTTCCAAATGGCGGTTCCAAATGGCGGTTCCAAATGGCGGTTCCAAATGGTGGTTCCAAATGGCGGCCAGTACAGCAACTTAGAGCCAGTTCATACGATGAGCCGCAGATGAGCCGAACCTATGATAGCATTGGTTCAGCAATGGCACGACGTTATGATAGTTTGATTAAATGATGAACCTATTGTATTGTTATTGGCTTTAGTACCTTAAAGGGAAGCGACAAGAAGATGATAATATGCATGCGTCTTCTAGAGTACCAAATACTGTTAAGATTATGAGTACAACAACGGAATAAAAAGTTTGGATATCATAAGCAAATCGAATAGAACATAACATGCGAACAGAACAATAGCGAGTAACGGCTTAGCAGGTACTTATGTTAACCGGAATTACGTCACACATATGTCAATTTTGACATGAACGTTTTTCGCATACTTCAAAAAATACACCTACCGATTACTAATTTTTTCCATACCCCTTTTTAGTTTAGAGAATCTTAAAACATTTCTCAGAGAATCAGTTCACTGCAGCTTGCAACCAAATAGAAGCCCCGAACAGGAATGCAAGGAAAAGTATAAAAGATCGAATTGCATATAAATAGATATGTTCGTTTAAAATATTTGCTTCAAGATCTGTGTTTTCTATTTTCAAACCCGCTCGTTTTCACCCTCATTTTATTCCAAACTCAACTATTATCAACAAATGCGCTTTCTTTTTTATCTTTCATTGTTAGCAATTATATCGACTAAATCGTCGAGCACTTCGATTGTCCACAGTTGGTCTGCATTCACATCAAATTCACCTCCCTGCTCTTTCTTTGCCGCTAAGGCTTTGGCGCCATTTCACTATTTTTAGCATTTACTTTACTGCTGTCTTCCTGCAACTCAATTTCACCTTCCTGATTCCTGCTATGCATTTTTATGGTTTCATACGTTGAACCGAAGGTGAACTTAACTACTCAAATTGCTAAATGCATAGGTTCGGGTCATATACGGCTCATCATATAAACTACCTCTTACTCACTTCACCGTGCAAAACATTGTGGGCGGGTGGACTTGGTGACATAAGCTGTGGAAACGGTAGGCACACAGTTGGAATATTCATAAACTGCCTTACCAACAGGAAAAAGGAGCCATGACGGTTTAGACTGCGTACACTTCGTTCGCCGGCATGGCCTTAATCAGAGCTCGTCCAGTGATTAAACAATTTTGGGCGGATGTCAAGATGAGTCATTACCAATACCATGACATAATATACATAATATGAAAATACTGGTCATTCTCTAAAGGAATGTGCAGTAATATTCATCGACTCCTTCAAAAGTTATCTCTATTTCTATCATAGGGCTTAGCACTTCATGATATGATACGTGAGGGTTTTACGTACCTTCTATATCATGCTAAAACAAACTAAATAATCTACTAATCCCTTATACATACTCATAGAGCAATATGCAGTGGCATTTGTGGACGATCACGAGCAAAGTGTCGTTGCATCCTCCATATTATTCCCGCCATATATTAGGGGTTGCAGCCATGAAGCTTGCAATACCAATTCAATATACTTTTGCAGTATTGCACCACAGCATCCTTAAGAAACACTATGTCTTTCTTGGCAAAAACTTTGTTCATCACCGATAAATAGGCTTATTTCCACGCTACCATATCTCCCCATTTTGACATCGTTGATGTGAACTCTTGGCGCCAAACCAAACGTGCATTATGCATCACAGTTGACATGCTGACAATCACTACTCGAATCATCCAACTCGTCTTTCTTAATCGTTCAATTGGCACTCCCCCCCCCGTTAATCACGGATACCATACCTGATGTTCATTTCGTTGCCATTAGCAACTAAGTTAACCCCGTATTCTATGAGGTGTGATCTGACTCTGCAGAGGGGGACAGGATGGCTATTGCCAGCTGCAATTAGAGGACCTATTATTGAGAACTATGTTGAAATTTTTGGTTGAAGATTGTTTGAGAAATTATACGTAGGAAGCGCTGCATGGTTAAATGTCAATGGTAGAAAATGCTTATGTGTGCTGGGCAGTGGTGGCTCTACGGGGGGCCAGGGGACCGCAGCCCCCCATAAATTCCCAACTTTTCTAGAAAGATATAATATCTTGAATTTTGAATTTATTGTTTACTGCAAATATTTGCGAATTTGGATGATATACAGGGAATGAAGATGATACTCCCAGACCATTGCTTTCCAAGCTGAGGTCCACGAGAACTTCTGAAACTTGCAAGTTTTAGAGCCACGTACACAGACTTGTAGTTCCTTTCTAGCGCTAATCTATAAACCTTGACAACACGGAAACTTATGCAGTCAAACTCTGTTCGTATTTCTCTTTGAAAGTATATTTAGTACTACTGAATAAATGGGATATGCAAACTGATATGCGGAAAATACAGAGTATGAAAGAAAATAAATATGGAGTCAGTCTGAGTCAGATCCAAGGTTATCTAACCAAGGTACGTTTGTCCAGGCAGTGTATCTTGAAAAAAGGTGCCACGTATTTCAAAAGTCCTTGTCGGGAATAGTAAGCTTTATATTGGGAGATGCATTCTAAGCCAAAATAAAGGGCGTGATTAGGTATAACTTTCTGGGGGCTCATCCACCAGACCTCCACTTCTCCTTCGCATCAAAGTCTTTAATACTCATAAAGACAAATCTGCAGAACTGGGTTTCTTAAAAGTATTGCACCACAACATCCTTAAGAAACATTATGTCTTCCTTGGCAAACACTTTGTTCATCACCGATAAATGTTATGAGGTTTTAGTGGGCGTGGATCTGACATTCTTTTTACGATTATTCATAGTGGGCAAAGATGATGTTGTATCATATGCTTAGTACTGCTGAAATGTTGTTCTTTTAAATCTATGTTCATAAGATGGATGCAATTTTCCAGGGCATTATCCAGTGTTGCAAGGTAAATATTCTGAAACCCATCTCCCATTAATTTATGGAAGCTTAGGCCTGGTAGACATAACAGACAATAGCTGCCAAAGGAGTTTGCGTGGAAGAAAAGGACAGAAGAATTTATCGACAGAGTATTGAATCTCAAGGAATTACGGATAAACAATGATATCAATGCCATCGTTTACCGACAAGGAAATTGATTACCAATGGCTTCAGTAAGAAGTAAGGGATAAGGGGAAGTAAGGACGTTTGACACCCCCAAGCCTCTTTACTTCGGCACGCTCCTTATGCCAAAGATGCTTGAAAATCCAGTCTAATCAAAAGACAGAGTAAAATTAGTAAACAGCTCTCTATCTTTCTCATAATGTCGATTTATTGGTTATACTCTTTGGCACCGAATGGAAGGTGGTATAATAAGGAAGGTGTCTAAAATCCTGCTACAAAGGCATAAATTTAGGGGTTGCTAATAGATGGGGATCAATGCTCAATAGACATTATGCTGACCTAAGCATTTTAAAACTATGCCATTTACTTGTTAACATTGCATAAGAATAAAGCGAAAATTTTCATCATTATACCAAAACATTTTAGATAAGCCTGTTTTCCCTTAATACGTACCCACAAGTGTGTAATTTTGCTTGTTGCTATATTGTGTAGTTTGTTTTGATTTTCTTACCTCTTACTTTTGATTTTGGTTAACAAGGCCCATTTATTTTATATACTTAGCTTATATCTTCGAATTTGCTCCCTGGGCGTTACTTATTTTTTGGATTTTTGCATGGGGCTTATTCGAAGGGGGCTTTAAAATTTTCTTGGTACTTTTCATACTCCAATTGAAATGTTTCTATCAGGTAGCTATTTCTTAAATGCTACACATACAATCAATAATATATTTCTTAAGGATAGGCACATGTTTGTTAACTAATGGCTACTTTTTCTTTCCTAGCTCTATAAAGCACTAACAGACTCTCAAATAGGTACAGCCAAATGTTGGAATGGGACTTATTCGAGGGGCATGTTAACAATTTGTAGCTCTAGGGTAGGGACTTGTTTGAAGGAGGGGGGTTGTATTCGAGGAGTTACAGCAACCTTATTAAAACTTTGAAAACACTACTTATTTCAGGTGTTAGTATGGTAAGGAGTTAAACTTTCATCAAAATTGCCTTTTCTGTAGGAGCGCGTGCTTAATAAATAGAATTAGGTGGTGACGTTTTAAACATGTGCAATCGGTGTCCACCTACCATTCGGTTTCGAAGAGTAATTGCAAGCCAGCCTGACCTACCGAGCTATTTCAAAACCACTCAAAATCCAATTCTGCTCATCGTGTCTGAGTTTGATCCCTACCCTTTTCTTCCAAGCTTGTAATAATTTGTCCTCATTCAAGGCTACTATTAAAAGCTTGACTTAATCGCCTTTTCTACTTTTCCTTACTCCTATTGGAAGAGCTTTAGTATAGAGAACCATAAATAATGAAGTGATGCAAACAAATTATCTTTGTAACCTAATGCACGAAGGTAATAAACTATAAGCAGCTATACCCCCTACCTAAACAAAGACTGTAAAATGGATTATTTGATAATTGGTAGGAAGTACTAGCAATGAAAGCAATGCAGAAGAAAATTGTTGATAATTCTGTCAAATCTGGCTCAATTCGACTTTAGGTTTGACAGCAGATATTGAAACAAGCAGAGCTAATAGAAATGTGAATTTTTAAACTTAAGCGTATTAAGTTATACGCTTATCTGCTTTTAGAAAAATTTTGCAAGAAAATAAATTTGAGAAAGCGGAAAATTTTAATTTTGTGAGAAAATCGTGAGCTTCAAGTTCAGTTTCTTTGCCCATCAGAAGTCTATGTAACTTCTTTCATGCATTTGAATTGTTAAACATAAGGATTCAACATGAGTTTACAAGACTATTGAAGACAGAGTAACCCATTGCGACTAGTGTATATAAGTAAAAATGGAGAAAATTCTAAGACAGTTTCAGCATCATTTTTGAGTAACATTAAAGAAATTGATGCTCTTTTAAAATAGTATATATTTAGTCTCTTTAGACCTTATCTAGAGAATTGTAGACGATACTGGGCAAACAGAGGTGAATTTTCTAATGGACTAATAGTGGATATTTACAAAAATAATTAGCCAATCAGATAACTTTATTTTGAACTAGCTTCTTCATTCCGCCATTTTGTAATGGAGTTTTAATAGGAAATGCCATTGCTTACAACCTTTGCCCCTCGGCAGTAATTACGTTTATCTACAAAGACAAAATTTTTGCCTCGCTTTTATTGCTGCATTTTTCTCAAATTTGTTGCGGCCCTAAGCTGTGGCTTACTGTTTGTACGAACTGTTTCAAAGATATTCTGCACCAGTGTTTACAAAGTCTGGAGTATTGGTACAATTATATATGCAAGCTACACTGCTTCATGTGTTTAGAAACCCGGATGAAGAGTTTGAAATTACGATAATTACAAATTCAAAAAATTCAAAATTGGGTATGCCAGTTACTTTATTATTATTATGAACGATAAATCAGCTCATATTTGCAATATATTCAACTCTGGATTTTTAAGCTAAATTAATTTAACCAATTCAGTGCAACGCTATATGGAACTCTTCTTTGAATAATCCTTGTATCTAAGTGATAATTAATTGAACTTTGCTCTGACTTTGTATCTCTAGCTGTCGTAAAACCGAATGTCACATTTTTAGGATGACACCCATCGGATCTTTTAAAGCATAAATAATTGGGGAAAGTCTTCACCTAGCTATCACCTCTCATCACTTGTCGGCCAATAGTTGCCCGCTATCAAGTAACACCTTGATATATCCTATTTTAAAGCCAAATCTCAGTTCTTTGCGTTTGCTGATCATTTTTGTCTTATGGCTTTGCATGATTATTGGCGACATCACATTCCTTTTTATTTTTAATCAATATCTGCTTAACATTTCATAAAAATTGCTGCTAAAGTGCTATTCGAATTTGAAAAAGTCCGTCATTCCTCCAGCTGCAATGCCCTTTGCATTAATTCCATACCAGAGAAAAATTGTTAGAGATCCATGGATGGCAGATGGACTTTGACAACTCATACTGTAATCTATTGGCAGTCCAGCGTTGCTAGAATACCCTTGCTTAATTGTACTTCACATGTTATATGCATTAACCTACTTGTAGGGCTCCTCTAAAATTAACCCATGGACCATGCCAACTCCTATTTCTTTTCCAATTTCTACTACTGTTTGTTTTTAGTTAATTTGTTGAACTGCTGCATTGCACTATGCTTAATTGTTCCACAATTTGCTTAGATTTCTATTAAAGGTGGATAAGTAAATTAAATGAGACAAACTGAAAGCTGAATCACTTAACATGCAATCAAGGCCTAGATTTTACGTAGTTTACTGCGACAAATGATATTTCAAAATTAAATTCGTCCTTTATAAGCCATGTATGATATTAGGAAGAGCTTCCAATCCATGGAAATCTCATGCTGCCTTGCGGGCATATTCTAGTGCCTGCCTTAATCATAACGGATTACCCTGTGGGTGGTGGGAGCAAATCTAGACTTCAAGATGTTTCTTGCCATCAATTTCATTCGTCGGAATATCATTCGGAATGCTAGCTTCGCAGTAAGGAGATTGTTAGAGATTCACTGGGAGCAAGAAAATGCACGTTGTCTTTGCATTAAGTTGATCAAACATACGACAGAGCAGGCACGAAAGCAACTAGGCACAAAAAGCAAGCAGCATTGTCTGTCCTACTAGGAGATGCTACCATTCCATGTATGTTCAAAATTTAAAGCTGAGAGCTCGTACTTGATTAAGAAAAAGAGGTGGTATGAAATTGGAAAATATGTAACCAATAGAAGGAAATTCATTAGTAGCTATATAGCTTGTAAGCTTCATGTCAAGTTGGAATGCATGTCACCAAATAAATTTACAAACTCCCTTACTTTGCTCAGTGAGCATACTGGCTTTTGATAGGCGTCATCAATGCAAACCCTATATATTACATAACGGCTTTGCAACCACTTGCTTGCTCTCTGTTGTATGAACTAGTTCAGGCTCCACAAGGTCAATTAGCGTGATGTTTCGAACAAATTGGCAGTCGCTCGTTGAGTACTTACTTATTTTACCTATGGATGAGTTGGCTCTATACGACTCCTACCTCGTCGTCCTTTGTTTTATGTTGCTTCTGATTATAAAGCCCTTTGTGGTGCCAGCCAGGACAAAATTTGAGAATTAAAGCTAAAGTATCCTATCGGTCTTATTCATCAGTTTATGGTCATAAGTGTTTTCGATCAATTTCTTTACAAGGGTCGTGTGTATACACGATCAGTAACAACTCTTAAGCTATGCAATAGATAGCTAGATTGAAGGCACTGCGCTGAAGCAACAATCGTTGCTAGAATTTTGCTGCTAATTTTTCTTTCTATGTGAGCTATTATGATGTAATCAAATGTTAAGATGAAGCCATTCACACTGAGCTCACAGAGGCATACATAATAGAGAGCACCATAGCATTATTGCGTAGAAGAGGTCCCAACAACTCAGTTTCACTGAAAACTAAAGCACGTCCGTCTTTGAGAAAAACTGATAATTTGTGGCTTTCCACTTGAAATAAGTCAAAAATTTTGACTGATGAGCAAACACTGACGAAAACAACTGATATTGTATTTTTGCCTCAAGCCTGAGGATATGGTAAGAGGAAGACAACTGAACACGAATTAGATGCAGAAGCCACGTTGTGAAGGAGAGTTCTTGAAAGGTCAGAAATTTTGATGATTTCCTTTCATACACGGTGGAGTATGGAGAACAGGAATTTCACTTAAGGAGCAAAAGAATACTCCTTCAGGATTATATAGTGTGTTTAAATCTCGAAAAGAGAAGTATTTCGGAAAGCGCTGCATTTGCTGTCTATTAATATTTCAAGGTGTTTAAGTCAAGAAAAAAGAAAATTGTTTCAGTTTATCAATTCAATAGCAAATTGATGTATTCTTTGTCATTTTATTTAATCTGCTCTTTCTTATATTCATTTTTCTCCTTTGGAGCCCTTCAACTTCTTACCTTTCTTCTTGCTCTTCAATTTTTTCGCCTTGCGTTTTGATGTCATCATAGTAAACATTTTAGCCATCTTCTTAGCAGAGAACTGTGGTCTACAGCATTTGTGGATGATATCATTGAGTGCTGTGTCATCGTAGTAAAATGGCGCAACTCTTGTATTCAAACCACAAATAAACTGACCTCGTGGACAGCTTTTAAACCTTGACCAGGACCCCCATTCGTATCCATTTCCTTTAAGCTTCTTCGTTACACTCCATGTTTCCAAGTCTCTACATTCATATTCCACATTATTCAATCCTGTATCATCAGCCAGAAGTCCCCATCCTTTGTCTCCTTCAACATTTTGTCTCCAACCACTTAAGTAACTACCCTTGGGACACTTGTATTGATCTGACCAATCACCCCACAATCCCTTTAATGAGCATCTCTCTTCAGTTTCATCACATTGAATGCAGATTGCATTTGCAGCTGTGTCATCTCCTGCCCCACTTTCCTCTCGTGCAACTTTAAGTGAGAAGCCCTGAGCAAATCTACCATTTGTGCATACATCCATTCCTCCCCATGCCCCATAGTCCATCCTGTTATCATCTTGTTGTATGTCTTGTGTAGCGATACCAAGAAGTTCTAAGAAAGTGAAAGGAGACTTGTGATGCTTTAACTAGCATTAATACAGCCTAACGACTTTGCAACTATTCAAAGAATGTTACAGCAAGTCAAAGCGTTCAAAATTATATGAGTTGATACATTTCATACGTAATGATTATGCCTTGCACATACACATTTAGAAGTGGTGCAAAGAAGTTTGCATGAGTTTATGTGATTGCTTAATGCTTCATACTACAGTGCAATATGATACTGACCTCTTTGGCACACTTTTCCATCTCCTTGAAATCCCTGATTACATACACAATTGTATAAATGATTCCTGTTATTGCTGTCTGAGTTATCAGTACATTTAGCATTAATACTGCATTGGCTTCCTCCTCCACAACCTTTTGGAGGTCCTTCGCATTCTGCATTCGGAAATTTTCTACCTTTCAACACTTTGCAGTATCCCTGTTAAAAAATAGGACATTTATATTTAGTTTAGCTAAAGGACCCATATCAATTCGTAACATCTAATGTGAAGAGAAAATTAATCGATTGTTGTAAATAGCCTACTAAACCTCAATGCCTATGATAAAATTTAGCTGATGAATAAGGCCGCTTCAGATTTCATTTTCGTGACCAAGAGCCTTTCATCTTTATGCAACCTTTCGCTGATATGTTAAGATCATTATGTCTGCTTGTGTTGATAAGCTCAAGAATTACAGACTGCTTGACAAATGGTGGTTGTGTGACACAACAACATCCCTTACTTCGGTGTCCCATGACTATCATTATATAAGGACAGACATGCCCCATGACTCATTAGCTTCTCTATTTCAAAATGCCAATCACATACAATGTAGCTATTAGCAATAGCATTTATGGAAAGCATTATTCTATTACCTTAAGGGATTGCAACAGCTTTTGCCCAACTTCTCTTACATCTACTCCATCAATACTGAAATACTTTCCATTGAACAACTCTGTAATGCTCCTAAGACGATAGAAAATTGGCATTGGTCTCTCTATTGACTCAGTCCTCCATTTTTCCTTGTTACCTGTCATGAAAAAGTTTGATATTGTATAGTCAGCACGGATAAATGCACATGCAAAGATGAATAACCTTCATTTAGGATAGCATTTGCAATTCGTTATTTGTTATGCCTAAAACTTCTCAATAAAGATTAGAAATATTAAGAAAGAACATCTCTATTTAACATTAAAATAAATCTTATTACCAATAATTTCCTGCAGCATTTGAGGTGAACAAGGGGCATGTTTTGAGCATCATTGCTTTTTCTTAGTTGAGACTCAAAAATTCTGCATAGACGCTCTGGGCATTTCCAACTTCACATAGGATAACGAAAAACTGAATCCCATGTTAAGGATTATGTGTACGTTACGTAATGCCTCTAGAGAGGCTACCTTTATTTGCTAGGAAGCGTTACAAAAAAATCAAGGGAGAGGGGGGCTTACACAGTATTGTTACGTTAAGCAAGAGTGTCTCCACTTCAACCATTTTCATCAATAAACCAATACCTTTCCTTGCTGACTGCAAGTGAGTGTTCCGGCAAACAGATTCAGTAGAGCTTGTGCCACCTACATGCTTGTTTACTGAGAGTTGGTCAATCTACTGGTTTGACAAGTATAAGCATATGTTTTCTTTTCTGGCTCTCTGCAGCTAATCTACATTTATATCACCTTGTAGCAGGCTGAAAAGGGATTTCGCTTGTTTGCATGTTTGAAAATGGAAGAAAAAACATAAGTAGGGAAGGAAGGAATAGCTCGATTTTGTTACGTGGTGGCAGGAAGGGATCGAGGCTTGTACTACGGTGCGCTACAGGAAAGGAGGTCATCAAAAAATGGTAGATTTGACGTCACATAGCGGGTGAATGAGACCCTAAAGCTATGCATTTATATATGGCTATCATATAAATTTTTACATGAACATAATATAAATCAATGGACTTCGTCTCACCATCTTCTGGAAGCTTAGATCCAATTGTAACAATTTTGGAACTTTCTATGGACTCCTCATATTTTTTGGTATCTTCTGTGGTCATGCCAAATTCTGAGCTTGATGATGCACTCCCAAGGCCAGAAATAGATGCTTCTGCTGCCATTTTAACATTAAATCCATCCTTTTGAAGGTCCTCTTGCTTTTTCTTTGACATTTGATCCAATTTCGTGAACCTAGGATAGGAATTCTCTTTATAATATTTAAGTGTACATTCAACACTTGGCAGATATCGTGGGTGTGAGAGGCTACTTAGCTAGACTATAGCATTACAAACATATACAATGTTCGTTTGATATTTAAATTCAGTTTTCTTGCAATTGCAAATTTACTCTGCTAAAAATTGGTGTTGAATATTTATAATGAAGAATTGCTCTTTCGAAAACGATGATTTTTATGTAAATAATAAAGTACTTTGTTTATTGGGTCGCATTCTCAACCTCCTATAGTTATAGGAGTACCAATATTGCAGCTTTCATACAGATACAAGTGTCCTTCCCACTTGCATCAAATTAATTTTACACTACTAGATATGGCCAAATTACCTTGCTCCCATGTCCACGAGTTCAATAAAATGCGTGCCAAATGTGTCGAAAAACTCTGGGTAATTCTCATCTTTTGCCATTTTCTTTATGAATTCTCGGAAATTTTCTGTAACTGGTGGTGCCGTTCCAGTTTGAAGTCTTGCCTCGTATACAACACATGAAGCTTCGTTTTTTATGATGGATTTTGTATTCGATTTCAACTGTTTAGACATTCTTGTGTACTCAGTACTCGCCGTAAATGACGCCTCAACAACCTTCACTTGCCCTGATACTGATACAGATGCTTTCATAGAAAGATCTTGCTGATATTCTGATTCTGTCATTATTGTTTCCACGGTTACTGAGTCACTGCACGCCGTTTTTGCAATAACATCAGCATTGTCGGGTATCTTATAGCTTCGGTCAGCTGTTCTTCTGTCTTTATTGAACTCAGATTCAAAGATTGCAGAGGCAAACCCGGGATCAAATCGATCGGGATCCATTGGATTTCCAGTTATTATATTGTACCCTTTAAACAGATAACCAATGTTTGGGAAAATGTCTTCTCCTACAAAAATAGTTTTGATGAATGATTTTGCGCAAATGACATCATACTGATTGGATTTACAAACATTATAGCGATTCTTCAAATCAGTGTTGTCGTATGAGCTCTCTTTCCGTGGGGAGGGGTGAAAAGCACTGATTTACAGACAGAAACTGAAAATGCTGTCGATTTACCATCAGAGGTGCACATTTACCGACAGAAGCGTTTTCGTAGCTAGAACTTCGTCTTTTATGGGGTGCATTGATTCTAGAAAAGGCATTTTCAACACCTTTTTGGCTGCGTTTTGGAAGTCCTTGCAGTCATGTACCGACGAAAGTCACTTAATCTAAATTTACGGACAAGATCACGGATTGGGTGTGACGCCGCCACACCCCACTGTCTACACCCCTGATTGATATATGTTTCTAAAATATGGAAGATGGCTTAGTCCCATACGCCAGTATTTAATTACTAGGGAAGCGAATACGTTTTTCCATTATCTCGAGCATTTTTTTCAAATCATTTTTTAGCAGTGACTCTGTTTGGTTGTTGTTCGCCAATAGCCTTATTCTTTAAACAGTGGAAGGCTATAGCTCCTGGCTCTTGGCTTTTGCTTCTTTATTAACAATCGTGAGTCTCATATTAAGGTTGATCAGTCAATCGTGAAAAGCTATTTGTTACTCGTATTTTTGAGTTTGTTTACAACTGTGAACTATCTAGCTACCTGTCCCCTGAAGTTGCCCGAAGGCTTTCTACCTGACACTGACATCATAGTCGATCTTTCGCTGTTTGCTATGGTCTTATTTCTGCTTTGCATTCACACCCAAAAAATGATCCATTAAAATATAATGCAGTGTTTTTGATTGACCTTTCATGTATAATGTATTCTTATAAATTTGTGCTTGAGTTCTATTGTTTTGAGTTTGTTTAACTCCTTTTACCTGGATACACGATGCTTTTGTTAAGGAAATGAATCTAAAAGAAAGTGAGAACAAAAAAAGGAAAAAATCGTAAGAAATCCTTAAACAATCACAAAGCTCTAGTCTCAACGTTCAGCGTCTTGCTCGCCAAAAGTCGATATTGCTTCGGTATTATATTCGAAATGTTCAAGAAGATTACAATTTTAACTTTGAAAGATTAAGACAGACAGGAAAACTCTAGTTAACCAGTACAATTGAGAAGTTTAAAAAAAGTTGAGCAAATTTCACTCTCAATTTAGGGCTAATATAAAAAATTTGCGGCTCAGGCAAAAGGGTAGTTTTCTTATACAAGTTCTTTTTTATAAGAAACATCTCTATAAGTAACGTAAGCCTGAAATCAGGCAACAACTAGAAACGTTTAAGAAACATAGGCAGGCTAAGTTTCAAGTATTAGCTTCAAAGCACTGCTTTTGCTAGTACATTTTTATCAAACTAGTAAGAAAATGGAATGAGCATCCGTCATTTGCTTGAAAACCCTGAGCATCCTTTTTCTTCCATCACAATTGCCTAATCTTTGATATTATCATTGAAAGTTTTAAATTTAAGAAAGATTTAAGAAACATTTAAGGCTGGATTGGACAAAGTATTAAGAAACAGTCAGGCTGAAGCCAGACAGCTTGTTTCTTATAAAAATACGTGTATTAAACAGACGTGTAACATTTTGCTACTTACCAAATACTACTTTTTGCCACTAACTAAAATTCCACAGATTTTTTGTTCTTTCATATATGAAAAGAGCAATGAGACTGCGGTACTTACTTAGTGGAAGAAAAGATGCTACACATCTATTTTTTATATAAGAAGAATATTTCCTTGCTTGAGCTACAAATTTACTTAATTTTCCCTGAGGCTTAAAGCCAGTTAGATACTGCAAGTAGTAGAAGAAATGATAGACTAAAGAATGATACCCCTTTTGCTGGCTACTTCTCCTGATGCTTCATCATCTGGGGTTTCTTGCTCCTGGTTGTTGTCCACTTTCTTGATTAGCTCTAGCGTTGCAATGAGAAAAATTGGCTTTTGAATAAAGAGAATGAGAAAGAACGCACTTGACTCTTCAGATTTTTATGAACTTTGTTTACTTAGTGCTTATAAGTAAATTATAAAGAAGGTGCTTATTTGGAACTATAGAACATTATCTGTCAATAGGAATCTACCTCCCGTAAAGCTTTCTTTATCGTGCTATTACAGCCACCGCAAATAGATTTGATAACTTGATCAAATTCACAAAATTTCTTTGCCATAGAATATTAAAACCAGTCTCTACGGTGCGAAAGATATTAAATCACTTAATCCAATTGTGATTTTTAACAAGAAAACAATTGTAAGTAACAAATGAAAGCTCTCACTGTCACCTTGCCCATTGGCTAAAGCTAGAAGAACAGCCAACAGAATTCCCGCTGTGAATTTGCTCATGTCTCCAATCGAGTAAGAATCACCTTCCTCCAGTCTGTGAACAGAGGGAAATGAGCATGTATGTAAAACGTCGTCAGATGTAAATATGGACGGGTCAGTGAATGCTTATTAACAGATCGTAGCTATTTGTTACTTTGTTCTTATTGTCTGCTAGGTTCACACTTTATCCTTTGATTAAATGCAGGTGAGAAATAACTTCGTATAAATCTTATCAAGGACAGGTTTGTCTTCAGCCGATCAGCAAAGAAAATACTACCAGGTGGTATGCCTTTTCTGTATGGTAAGTTAATAATGCAATGTTAATCTTATTAACAATTAAATATTAATAATGCTTCATTTGCACAAATGCCAGTAGATTCAATACCGTTATTGTTTTGTTCTATTATAATTTTACTAACAACCTAAAATGGGTCGCTGCAAATTATATAGATAAATAAATAATTGTTATAACTACTGTTATGCATTACAAAATGTTGTTATTCTGTTAATATTAAAAATTGCCAGCTGACAAAGTTATTTTATAAATGAAGTGCAGTGACAATTCTCACGCAACAAAAGGAATACACTAAAGGAGATTCCAACATGGCATTGTCATTGTTTAGTGTACGTTGTATCAATACAGTTGTGAGATGTTAAAAAATGAACTGCTTTGTGCAAGAGTTTCAATGTTTAAAACATTGTATTGAGAAGAGCTTCTTCTCTGGTAAAATAGTATGCAACTAACTTCAACGTGTCTAGAAAGGATTTAAGCCTCCAGATGATAAAACAACTTTTAGGTAAAGTCGTTAACATGAATAGGTAGAGTCACCATATTTTGAAATGGAAAGCCAATGTCATGCTCTGTCATACCTTCTACAATACTATCTACTTGAAAATCAAAGGTCTTCTCTCTGAATTTGCAATTACGGATCAGAGCTGCTACACTTTCTTTACTTGCCCTAGGGAGGATCAAGTTTAATTTTACCTCAATTCTTGCTTATCATTATTAATATAGTGTGCTTCATGGAAACTCTGAAATATCGCACTATTGTCCACTTGTAATATACAAAAAACTGCATTTTTTTCTTGGAACTTTGGAAACACCTTTAACAGGAGTAACATATCACTTATACTTGAAGAAATGCACTAAGTTTTATCTTCCTATCAAATTTGCTGCAACATTACACATAATAATTAAATAGTGAAGATTCCTATTAATTTCTGAATTCTTATTGGCTGTAATAAAAGTTTCTACTGATGAAAGATAACTTGCAATGAAAGTTGAATGCCTACCTTCTGCCAGAAGCAACTCTTTATGATCATTGATGAATGAAGTTCAGCGGAGCATCCTTCTGCTCTTAGAGTACTTTTCACCTTATAACCTCTAGAAACTTTCCTTTGTGCTCCCTGTCCTGTAGAGATACTTGATGCTAGATATAAGTAGATGGAGATTTCGGAACATTTTTATCAGAGTTTGATAATATACGAAAAGTAATTAGTTATGATGGTATTTATGTCCGTGTGTAAATAGCTATATATATTTGGGAATCAATAAACTTATAGGCAGAAAAGCGGGTATCTGAGTGAAGGTCCCCCAAAGGCTTTTTGCTAAACACTAATGTTAGACTATTTGAAAATGCGGAACACATCTTCTTAGCAATTACATTTATTCCAAGTGTTTTGGATGAGGATCTTTAAGCCACTTCACTAGTTCTGCTTTATTCTGTTCCTAAATATACAAATCCTGAAAAGCGAATCATAGCCATTGTTCTTGGTAGTTGTAGCTAAGCATTGACTTTTGTCTCTTTGCATCTAAGCGCAGGTGGAATATTATTCCTCACAAAATATTACAAGAAGAGCAAAGGCTTGCCACCTGAGAAGTGATCGATTAGAATGGAATTATTTGGATTCGTGGGAAAAACTAACAACATTATAAGAGATAAAGACATTGTAAGGAGTAATTCGAATGCATAACTCTGAGTTTACTTAGAAATGCGCACTCATCAATTCATTAAAATTCAAATACAGTACGTGGTTTCTCCATCTAAAATTGAATGCGCCAGCTTTTGGAAGCATTACTCCTCCACGTCCCCTATTTACTTGCCTGACTATTATGTGACTAAAGGATTGTTTAAAAAGACACATAAGATCAAAAGTCACATTACAAGCCAACAACATTGGAGATGGCTCTTTGGTAGGTTGTACAAGCACTATGAGAAGAAGGGATATATATGTGAATAGTAATAATAGAGAGCTGAAAGAAGTGGCTAAAAATAAAAGGGGAAGAAAGGAATAATCTTCGGTCTATTCCGTTACATGATTAGAATCTCATGTGAGAGAAGGTTCATTTATGTTTTATTTATTTATGTGTTCAAGACACTATTTTGAGAAAACAATGGTTTTGCAAAGCAACAACACATTCGTTATGGGTTCTTTACGAATATACTCGGCAAAATTTGAGAGTGGCATTTCTATTTCTACAAATTTTCGTTCCCCGTAGGCCCTTTACGCAAACAACAACTTTTCATTTTATTCCAAAAAATTAAAAGAAAATTTATGTGTCTTCAACTTGATAGATATTCCTTGGTTTCTTTTATTCCAATAAACTTTCTTGTTTTTGCGACAAACCCTATCCCATAGATCTTAATAAGAGCTGTTATTGACGCTACTGGACTACGATCTATGATCCTCTCTCTAAGAAACCATTTAGCAACATCTACTTGTTCTGGAATACACCAATGTAATATGGATGTTGTCGCTTGAATATCATAAAATCTTCTGCCATTAAGTTGACACCCGTAATTTGAAGCAGTTTATTATCTTCCTTGCCAGTAGCATTCTGAAGTACTTGTGAGTGAGGGAGTGTGGCAGTAAACTCCTAACAATTAAGAGGCATTGCATGCTCTAGATGCAAGAATTTGATAGTTCAAGGCCATGGAATTGATTTAAGGAAAGCTAAGGGTAACCAATAGTTGATTAGTGGAACACTGGAAAAATAAAACGCGCTATGATGCTAGGGTAATTGCCCAAAATGCTCCATGCCTTAAACTTTCTATTGTACACCGTCTCTATTCAAGCGCCCACCATAGTTGGGCCAGGAAAAAATGTTCATATTTATGATTTCCAGAAGCTTGGAAAGTGCTATATTGGGCTCATTCATTTCATGCAATGTACAAATATAAGGGTACTATCTAATTAGTCCTTGAAATACTATTAGAATTTACATTACGTGGAGTTTGAATTACTCTAATACCTGAAAAGCTGTGTGCTGAGGCTACTGATAAAAGATCCATGCAGGTTCAAAATATATGATCGTTAAGATGTAGCCTATGAGAAAATCAAGAATCCTAATCGTAGAAACTTAAGAATGACTCATGCATAGCTCAAGCATGACTAATACCTAGATTATGTTGTATACATCTTCTTCTCGAAGGCCACTGTGGTTGGACCAGAGGAAAACTGTCAAATGTAACGGCCCAAGTTGCCAGCAAAACGCTAGTTCGGGATCATATGCTCTACGCTGAGCTCAGAAATAAGGAGCTATTTCACAAATCTTTGAAGCAGTATATATATATATATATATATATATATATATATATATATATATATATTTATATCAGAAATCAGGCGCAAAAAGACGACAATAATTTTCAGTTTGCAAAACATATTTCGGATATTGCCTTATCCATCTTCAGTTGCTATAATGCTAAACTGTTAAATAGAACACACTAATAAACGTTGCAAAATTAATGGAAGGTGTAACGTAAAGCAATTCGAATAAAGAAAGGAACGAAATCGTTGAAAGGGCTAGAATGTTAAGGAGAAGTTGTAGTGCTGGACCTGTTTGTTTAAGTTTGCCCCCTCCCATAAAATATGTAAAGCCTCTATAACTTTTAGTTGCTGGTACGTTTTACCTGAATCGACAACCTTAAAACAGCTCTCATCACAAGAATCTTTACTTGTGTTAGAACTTTGCAGGTGGTTATGAACATTTGACCAATCAGCCCATACCCCCTTCTTGGAGCATCTATGCTCAATCTTACCACATATAGTGCAGATTGAAGTTGCATACGTGCCATCTCCTACGCCTTGCTGCTCTTCACCCGTTAATGTGAATTCGTTAGCAAATTTTTTATCTTCGTATACAATCATTCCATTCCATGCCCTTCGGCAAACATATTGACATCTTGTAGTATCTCTTTTCCTAGGAGAACAGCTCATGAAGCTCTAGAAAGAGAAGCGGATTGAACTGTACTTTGGGGGTTTTTCATTTTCGAATCAACTTGGTCATCGGAACTTTGGTTCCATCACAAGCTCATGAATATTCAATGAAGATATGCTTATTATGTTCAGATTCTACAATCAGTGAAGTGCGTGCACGCGAGTTTGTGTGCTTATGTGCGCACACGTGTGTTTTCATGAGCGTTAAATTTTGATCTTCTGTACTTGTCTCATTCCTAGCTTGCACGTTCCTAGAGTGACCAAAATTGCTACTGATATTGGCTGCTACAGTGAAAGAAAAAGCTGATGGAGAATAACAGTTGGTATGAGATTAGTAGAAAGGAAGCTATAGAATGCACACTAAGAGTTTTGCTTGAAAAAATGACTTTACACGCACTAACCTCATTTTCAGGTTAACGTTTGCTGCAATGGCAAAGAAATGGGCAGCAAAGGATGTTGCTAGCAAGACAGCAAGGACAACATCCAACGTAACATAGCAGAGAATACATGTTTTTTGTTATAATGAGTAATACATGGAAAGCCACAAAGATCATACGAAAGCGTTCTTCTACGACAAAATCTAAAGTGAAGTACATACATCTTCCCTCCTGGATTGAATTATCAGTTGTCAACGACAATGATTCCCGACCATTTTAGAGCCGTTGCCCCCCTGTAGAGTTTCCACATTAATTGATCGCCTCCATTCCACTTCCAACACCTTCGTTTTCACTTCTTATTAGTAAAACCAGAATGATTCAAACTTCAACAGCTGTTCTCCAAAGTGAATTTCAAATGAGTCAATTTTTCGAAAGCATGAAAATGTTTTATTCACAGATGACAGAAATTAAATCATGAAAGTTCATTATCATCAGTCACCAATAGCTCGATCTGGGGATTTTTATCAGTGATTAACAGCCTTATATCGCCTTTCTTGGCTATGTCCAACTAATTGTATTGATTCATTAGGAGCTGTTGCACAGCGCTGAATCCTCTTTTGTAGAGTCTTTATTAAGAATCATTTACTGCTAAGGCAAACCCTATAAATAAGAATATGTTAGTCTACAAATTAAAAAAGGTTATGAGGATTTGAAGTACCTTTAAAAGCCTTTTAAAAATGCTTTAGAGAGAATCTAGTTTATTTTCTAGCTGGAAATTCAGATCTGTCTAAAAGCAAATGTGGTTCAATAAGAGTTTTTGCAAAGGCTATTGATCAGTTCTAGCAGCAAGCAGTGTAATGTTCCTAGGTGCAGTAAACTACCTAGGAAAGGAGGCCTGGAGGCATTGCAAAAGGAAGATTTTTGATGCAGTGCCTATTACTTGGCTTTGTTGCATTTCCTACTATCATGTTTGCCAATGGCAATAAGAGCCTTCGAAAATTTTATTGAAAATATTTTATAAAATAGGCATCTTTCAATGTGGCTTGGAAGACATCCACATACTTCATATTTACCCCTTTCTATCAAAATTTTAACCATAGTTTGTATAGTCAAAAAGCAGTTCTTTAGTTCTACGAAAAGGTTTTTAGTAATAGATTTTATTTACTAGTAGTAAAATCCATTTACTAAGGGGGAAATGTTGAGGAATAGGGGACATTTCCCTCGAGATTTTCTATGTTAAAAAAGCTCTGCTCCCTTGACAAGGTATGAAGTCAGAAATTCATTGAATAAGTCTCTGCTATTTTCTAAAGTTCAGGATATGCTTTCTTTTGGATTATTTGCCCATGTGACAATTTACAGAGTGATAATCAATCTTTTCCAATATTGGAATGTACAGAGTTGCAATCGAAGCTGGAATAACAAACTACAAAGTGCATTGACTTTATGATATGAATGTGAGATCCCCAATGCTCCCTAGATCTCAAAAATGTCTTCGTTTGAAAACCACTTGTTTAAGACGTAGCTACGAAACTCGCAATAACAGCATGAATATCAAGGTAATGTAAATTATATCCACGAACATCAAACATATGCCTGCTGCACATTTTGTTATCTCTTCTATAAACCTCGTTGTATTCATAATTGTATAAATGGTCTTTGTCTCCGCTGCTTGGGTTCTCAATGCATTTGGCATTGGCACTACAGGTTTGTTGTGGCCCTTCACATTCAGTAGGAAGGTCTCTATCTTTCAACACCTTGCAGTATACTTTTGAAATAAAGGAAAAGTTGTTACTTAAGGTAGTTAAACAATCCCATTACCTTCTGACAGCTCTAAAGTTTAATCACTACTTTAAAGGGACAGGGACGTGTGCTTAGCGCTTGAGAGGTTCATCTCAAACCTAGAATGACTAGTGATGAAGCATGGAATTTTAATGTATTTGGAATGTATATGTAGGCTAAAATTTGCTCGGAAAAGCATTGGCAGTTTGTCTGAGAACTTCAAGGAATTCACTTGAACCGGACATGGCAATGGCTAATAAAGGGTGACTTGAAAAGATTCACCGAAGTTCTTATTTGCAGTGATCAGAAGCAAGCATTGAGAACTAACTATGATAAATTCCATTTTGACAAAACTACTGTCTCACCTTTAAGTAGGTTGTGCGGTGAATGGGTTAAGAGCAGCATATTAGAAAATAAGGACTAAAGGATCTACTGGGACTTTATGGTACAGTGTGATTGGTTGATAGAAGCAAGAAAACCTGACATTTGACTAATTGAATAAGGAATGAATGGAATGAGGATAAAAGGATATAACAATTCCAGGAGATAAAAAGTTAAAGATAAGGAAACAGAGAGGATAGACAAATTCAATCTTGTAAAAAAGAGGTAAGACGATTGTGGAAGAGGAAGAAAGTTATTGCATAACCTGTTGTAATTGGTGAGTTAGGAGCTGTATCACAAAGATTTGCTGGATATGTGAATAAGGTTGGAGCAAATATTAGGCCGAAGATAATCCAAAAATCTGCACTCTTGGAGACAGCAAGATTGTTAAGGAAAGTTCTGTCTCCTTAAGGATGCAATCGAAGACCACTGTGGGACCTCTGGTGACTTGTTGTCAGCCGCTCTTATAAATAAAAAGCTGGACACGTGGTGTCTGAGATGACAAGTATGTGCCATAGTAATAGTGTTTTCTTCACCTTACCGTCTTTCTCAACACATTTATTCAAAGATGACAACTATCTACATCCAATTTCATATAAAAATAGAGATACTAGTTAGGAAACTAGACAATAATAGCATAGAATTTCATGCATGCTATTGAGATGTACGTCATATGACAAGGATGAAGTAAGAAGATAGATCATCATAGAGAGAAATATTGTAGAACTAGCTGCAAGTGTGCTCTATAAGATGTGTTTGATCTTTCAAGTACATGCATTGTTTCCAGGTGAATTCAGTTTTGATGATAAAAGTGTATGAAGATCGTTTTCGTTTCAAGAAAATGCATCTCAATTCGAAATTCAGTTTGGTACGTTTGTAAAGCATTTTGGATGATAATTGAATGGCCTAAATTTTTAAGCTGCAAAGCACTTTCTGCTAAAACTCAATCCTTAATGAGTAGTGCTGTCACCAGTTTTGCTAAGCAAGAGGCAGATTGGGCATTAGAACAGATATCCGGGGTGATTATACAGGATCTACTTCTTCTTTTGCCATAATTATCGAACTTCATGTCCTTAAGTGCACAAATGGTCATGATTGGCTTTAAACCAATCATTTGTTCGAGTGCAAAGACAATATTTCTGCTTAAAATCAGCCGTGATGTCATAACAATGAGCCACATGAAGTGCAAATTTCATAATTTCTGATAAGGCAAAAAGGCATGTTATATATCAACGCGAGGCTTTGTGACAAACTTTTACTTTTTGATTATGAGCGAGAAAGCATCCTTCTGTAAACTAAGACACTGAGAAAGATTGAAAGAGCAAGCTCTGCTCTAAGCAGGTATGGTACTCTCTTCCCTTTTAAATAGGATTGAATATCAAAATATTAGATTTGCCTCAAATGCAAGTCAAGAAAATCTACTAAAAGGTGAAAACCAGAAGAGAGGTATGATTTGAGCGCACTTAAAGCCAATGTCCAGTGAGAAAAACCTCAGCGAAATGTGAAAAAGTTCGAACAAAATGCTTCACAAGCATGTGCAGTGACATTTCGCTAAGAGTTCGAGCGAGAAAATGTCTCAGCGAAAAAATTGACTCCAGTTCAAATTTTTCCTCATTTTCACTTGCAAAATTCTCTCGCAGACCAATCAGAATCCACATCGGCTTGGCAAGGTGGCTAGCACTAATCAGTGGGTGACGCATTCCAGTGCTTTTGAAGTAAACAGAAACAGTGAAATGGCCTAAATAGCGGTGGCAACGCGAAATACTTCATCTAATGAAACGGAAATTGCAACTACGGTAAGTATAAAAAGCCCTTACCTTCAACAATTTGGTACATTGAAGTGGAGAGTCAGAATGTAGAAAATTTGAGAGTGTGACAGGGTCATGAAATTGCATTTTCTTAGCAATATTGCAATACTTTCCTTTCTTTATAAAAATACTCTGCGGTCCCAGGGCCCTTGCCTATTTTTTCTCTGTTCTCAATGTCGATGCAAAGCGAGCAAGATCATAATCTCCTTGCACAATGAGTTCATGAGGCAAATGAGTTATTTTGAGGAGAGATTTCGCAGAGAAATTTAGCCGACTGACAATTGAATTGCAAAACATTTCTTCAAAAATTTCGCGAGAACAATTTCGCTAAGTTTTGTCTCACTGGAAATCACCTTTACAGTGAACTATAGCGAGTAAACACAAGCATCGGCATGTACTGGAAAGTTAAAAATACACTAAGGGCTGGAAATTCATCAATTTTATCACGTTTTAGTATAGTTCACATGCATGTAATCATTCTTCTATGATTACTGCATGAATATTGCTACTCCCTATGCAATAACTTCTTGGAGACACCTTCCCCATGCTGCTTCATTATTTATTGGAAAATTGGTTAGGAGGTTACGAAAGTTGCACCTAAGTGAGTGTGTGTTTCAGTCAGTTGATGTATTTGTCTTATCATTAATACATCGAATAATTTTCTCGCGCTTTGAATCACTGTATGCCACACATAATATACAAATACATAAGGAAGTTCAAAGATATTGGCATTGGAAAGTGAGAAAAATAGAGCTCTTAAACAGTCCCATTCTACTTCTATGATATGCAGTCAAAGGCAGCCCTGTCATGGAGGGTTTCATGAGGCTCAGTACTCCTAATCGAACGTGTTGATTATTTGGTGGACTAATTTGCTTAAAACTTTCATTTACCTTCTTTTATTCAACAATATAGCATTTTTTTCCTTATATTCATTCGGTTCCTTCCATTCATTGATTATTTTAAGGCATATGAATAAAACACGCGTGCTTTACACGAAAAAGTAATCTATTGCAACAGGAATTTACACTGTTTTCCAAATCGCTAGTAAGAGCTCCCAATGTTTCATGCAGCTATTCAGCCTCTCAGTAAAGAGGGCGATACGAAAAGTGGAAGTTAAGGTGCAATCCTTGCTTATAACCTGCAATAAATCAACACACTAGAATACAATGAAATTCTTCTTAATATGGGAAGCATTGAAATATTGTCATTGAGACATTGAGCATTGAGGTCATTGATAGCATTGAGAGCATTGAGACATTGAGATATATCATATGAGAGAAGTTTCAATAAATTTGTTAAGTGTTATTTGTGCTATTTTTTCAATGTTGCCCTTCTGTTATTTCTGTAGCCTCTCATTTGTTTTCGTTCAACATTGTGCATCGACTATTGATTTGAAAAATCCGTTTACAAATAGTAAGTGCTCAAAAGTGCCTTCTTGAAGAATTATATTCTTAAAAAACACCAAAACAGCACAAACAGAAATATCACTCGCCAAGTTCAGTAACACAAATGAGCAAAAATTAAATAAAGCAGAAAACCTCTTTTAGCAGATGGTGCTCCTGATACTTCATTAATTTCACCTTCTTTTTCTTCCTGACTATCGTTAGTTGTGTTGAATTTTACTGAAAGCAAACTAAGTCATTTCTTTCTGAGATGAATAGCTATCTTTGATGAATACAACTGGAGTACAAAGTAAATCAAAGAATGCAAGTTTTGTGACTTATTTTTTGAAAGAGGAGATGCCAACATACAATTGAGGCAAAATTCTAGTACTGAACTGATCTTAAATTCCTCTACCAAAAGTTTGGAAACAGTTGGAGCTAATGTAAACAAAAATTTCTTTCAAAATTACAGCAACAAGATCTTACATACTCTGCTTTCCAACCGCTGTGGAATTTCACACATATACAGAAAAGCCATTATTGTACCAAAATAGAAATTCCCTATGACATTTCGCGTATGTTTTGTTAAGAACTTCAATATTCCGGTCAACAACCAGGTTTATTCAGAACAGGTTTTACAAGCCATTGAATATATTGATAAAGTTTGTCAATTTGCCGTGTTGAAATCTGTTATCTTTCCTCAGATACTCTTGCTATTTCTTCTTCTTTGATCCTTGGAGAGTTGAGTTGCGGTCATTAATTGAAGAAAAGCAATACATTTTATATAATTGCAATGTCGGAGATTGACTAGGCCTTTTAATCAAGTTTCAGACAAAGTAGGACACGAAATATCTGTTTTCAAGCTGCACAGCATAATTTGCTGTTGCAATTGAGATCTACTGGAGCTTCAGAGCACCTCAAAGTCGAGTCTGTGCTTTGGCTCAATTTATATTGAAGAATACTACACAAACCAGAGGCATTGTTATTTCAAGGGCATAGGGCAAGTCAGCTTATTTTGTTACTGGCAATGCACCCTCCAAACATTATTGAAACAAATTGACAATTTTTAATCAAAATTAGTTTATTGGTAATTTTTAAATAAATAATAAGCAACTTACCTGGTAAACCCAATTTTACTTGCAATTTCTTCGAGTTTACAGCCTATTTCTGGCAATTTTAATAGCCACTTTGTCTTTCCAGTAAAGTGTCCTTGCCTCTTACCATGTTTAAACTTTCATCAATGATTCCTTTTCTCTTTGCATTTTGCTATAAAAATGCTACAACTTCCTCCAGGGATAATACAGAATATGTCGCGTACAAAAAAAGTTTGCATATGTGCTTAGCGCCAAAACTATTTCAAGTTCGGGCCTATCGGTTAACTCACTTCCAAACTTTTGGTAGAGAAGTGCGCATAAACGTAGGAGGTGAGGGCATGGGGGACTGCAACCCATCCAAGTTTGGCAGAAATCCTTTTCAATCTGTCAAACTTTCTGAAAGAGCAATAGAAAATTCTGGCAGAACGTTTACAGAAGTTTACAGCCCCCCTAAATTTGACGTCCTCCTACGCCCATGGAAGTGCATATCATAAAAAATTAAATTTACAAAAAAAGGGAAGGCTAGAAATCACTGTAGCTGAAATGGCCCCCTAGAGTAATTTCTGCCTACTTGATACAAACTCCTAGCTAAGAACATTACGCCATTCCTCTTTTAGAGTAAGTAACTTTTTCTTTATAACTGCACTTTCTTCTACTGTTCATACCAAATCCCTTGCATGTCATCATTTATCTATTCCATGCTTCTTCGAGACAAAACATGTCAAACACTTTTTTAGTGTTATCCAGAAAGTGCATTACTCGAACCCGTACTTTTAAACTTGCTGCGTCTTTCTAGGGTACTCCTTACTCTATGTCTTTGACAGGGGCGTCAAGCATACGAGCCGCGGGTCATGTTCGGCCTGCCAAGTCATTTAATGTGGCCCCCGAAAAGCTTTGAATAAACTGAAACCTAAGAGCATTTCTCTCACCTGTAATGGCTGGCATTGACAAAGATAATTCCTCTACTCCACTTTGTGCTATTGACAGATACCATGCCAGATAGGACACACGGGATGAGCTATGCAAATTTTTATGTCCTTACTACCCAGCCCTTTCGTGTCCTGTCAACTTACCCGGCCAGGGTGACGTCATAATATGCCCTATATGGATCTGTGACAATTTGAGTCTGACACCCTTGCGCTATGCTCATCATGACTTTATTCTCACAACCTAGCACACTGACAATTCTTTCCACAGTTTTCCTTACTGTTTTTGGGTATAGGTGGCCGTTATCGTCTCTGTTAGTGTCTAGATAATTTTTTTGAGGTAGTCAGTGGTATAAACCATCGACACCTGACCTCTAACAGCACTAACTATACCTAACTGGCTAAAAAATTCTAGATTCCTTTGTTATCAAACTTTGAAGTATTCTTTTTAATATCAAGCACTTAATTTTTAGTAAATTCCAGGTCCAATAATATCCTCACCACCAGAGTTTCTAAAGGTGACTTTAATAATGACTATAACTAATTTGCTACAATCCTAGATTCAAGCATTTAATTTAATGTCAAGCATTTAATTTTGAAGCTATGCTGCAACAATTTGGAAACTACTTCAAAAAATAAATTCTTGTTAAAAAAATTTTGACCAATTTCTTCTAGTTTTGCTGATACTTGGAGAAAAACTGAATGAGAGATAAACTGGGCAACATTACGATAAATTGTGCAATATTACTTTTCCGATCTCCAATTGCCAGTAGGGCAACCAAAAGTATGGTAAATGCAGTTTTCCTCATATTTGGCAGATGGGAATTAACATACTATCAAAGTGGTTGGAGAAATGCTGTTCGACTCTCTACGCAATGGTAAAGTTTCTCAAATATTTATTCCATGGGTCAACTGGTTGCAGGTTGGAGACGAAAGCTGTTTACATCACCACTCAATTGGAGCTAAATCTGCGAAACAATTACGTAATCCACATCTTATTTCATATTACATGCGGGTGGCACCAATGCCCTTTTGCTCCTTAATTAACTAGAGATTCATTGTCTAAAGACAAGCAACATGTTCCACTTCTCAGAACACTTCCTTATCAAAGTTTTCTACAATTATTACACTCAGTCATACGGTTGGCAACAATATATATATATATGT
>WIPJ01067683.1:111952-138245 GCA_018155075.1 Cassiopea andromeda
TATATATATACAATTGAGCTGATGATGTCATAATAGTGTAAATGTTCAAACTTTTAATTTGCGAAAGGTCTTTAATTCTAGTGCTTGTTTATTTGAAACATAGATAAAACGCCCAAAAGTTGTTAATAAAAGTTGCCCATTTGGTAGTGAGCTACCTGTTAGGTTTTGGCAGTATAATTGTGATGTGCTTTATTACAAACTTTTCATTTGACGCTAGACAATTTGACGTAAGCCCATACTATGCTCGTATGAAAACGCTGGATTCTGTTTCTGTTATACGGGTCCTCAGTCGTGTGGATTCTGTTTCTGTTACATTCAATGATAATGTAAGAGAAGGGCAAAGTAGAAAGGGCTGAGGCTATTACCCGACATACTGTGGCGGAATCACGTTCTCACTGAAGCTACTGATGTTATTAGCCTTTATGTTCTAATATTATTGACAACTGCACAACAGTAGCCTTCACAGTGCAAGCGGAACATGCAATGAATTTAAACTCGTCAAGAAAATGAAATAAGTGGGGTAGAAGTATTTATAAATTTGCTTAAATTAGATCGGAGTAAATCGAAAAAGCAATGAGACAAGGGGGTTGGTCTACTATAGAAGTCAGTATGTAAAAGTTTAACCAGCATAAATAATAAACCCGTAAAGGAAAATGAGAAGGTACTTCCCATTTGAATGTCTCTTATCCAAAGATACTCGAATAAAAGATGTGAAAAGTGCTTTGTTTAAGCTAGCAACAGTACAAATATATTAATGTGTTTCACAAATGCTGTCTGAAGATCTGTTTTTCCAATTTGCTGTTCTAGCATGAGCAGTTGGTCAACAGATTGCATATACTTAACATTTCCTTTTTTACAAGGGCTGTAATTAAATTTTCTCCTTCATTCCAGCCACCATTGCCATATAAAGTCATCTGTTTGTTCTATTTTTTCCCGTTACCAAGGCAAATAAGTTCCCAGGCTCCGTGTAAAAAAGTGCTTTGCTGATGTACAATTTCATCCTCGAGCCGTGCCTTTTAGAAGAATAGCAGTCTAATGTTCGTAAAAAGATGTTTTCCCATACAAAATCAATAGGTTTTCTGATGCAGCATTTTGAAGACCATTCGCAAGAATGTGAAAAAAATTTTGCAAACGCTTAGAAACCGCTTTATAAGCATTCGCAACTGCCTAGATATAGGTTGGAGGTGATGACCTAAAAGCAGGAAAATGCACCGCAGAAGCTAGGTGTTGTGTAGAATTTTGGGGAGAGGAAAAGTAGTGGATGAATGGTGTCATAATGAACTAACTTTGAAATGAACTTCCACTTGCTCTTTTGAATTTCTAATTAATTTTCGCTAATTCTCATCATCGAACTACCAACTGCAAATATGACATTCGCACCTGCGAATGTTGCGAGTGTCTCAATTTGCTACTGCTGTCTCTGGATTGGTCCTGGAGAGTGAGTTCCGTTATCTCAATACAAGCTCTTTCCTAAGAACATTACACTATTCCACTTTTAGGATGCGTAGCTCTGTCTTCATAACTGCACTTTCTTCTATCATTTATAACGAATAACTGATTTCGAATAATTTGCATGTCATTTACCATCTATTTCATGCGTCTTACAGACATAATATTTAAAGCATTCTTTTGTGTCATCCTGAGAGTACAATACACAAGCCTTGACTTTTAAATTTGCTACATCATTCTAGAATCACCGTTACTCTTCCTGATCACGACCTCATTCTCTACAACTAGCATACTAAAAGGTCCATCCACTGACTTATTTAGTGATTCTGTGCATATTGTTTTTAAATATTTGTAGAGATTCAGATTTCCAAGGAGAAACTCAGGAACTACTAAGATACATCAACTCATTCAACCAACAGTCTTGTTTGATGGTTTAAGCTCCTTATATTAGATGACACAGCTTTTATATCATTTCTGTAAATAGAAAGGGTTTGTATTGAAGAGAATAAATACATGCTTGGCAAACAAAATGGAAAAATAATATCTTGGGTGCCTTTGTACAATTTATGTGTACCACCTGTAGCAACTGAAGACTTGCTAAACAAGCTGCTTTCCAAAACTCCTTCATTACGAAAAGCTTAGTGGGGCTCCTTCAACATAACATGGAAACTTAAGCAAAAGGCTAAATTTTGAAAGGTAGCTTGAACTCAGGGACTGATCCAGAGTTGGAATGTAGGGGAAGCCATTTATTTCTCTTTATTGTCTTTTTCATGTAAAAGGTTTCTAAGCACAATCGTTTGCTATAGGAAATGCTGCAGTTTGGGGGGGGGGAATAGCCTCCGCCCACACTGCATCCACCACTACTTGAGCTTAACTACCTGGCTTTTCTACATCTTTGACCCTCTCCCAATCCATTTCCGCTGTCTACAGACCTGGCAAAATGAGCACTTGATCTCCATCATTCTAAATATGCTCGAGTACATCCACTGTGATGCAGAGTCTCGTTTTCTTATTGTCAGATGAGTAATTCACATGTCTGTTCACACAATATATTACATTTCTTTTGTAGAAAAACGAAATGGACAAACTTAGAACTGTTTAGCTTTCCATTATTTTCTTTCTGCTATTGTTAAGAATATTTCTAGTCTAATCAGACACACCTATAAAAGCAGCATAGAATATGTTAGGCATTCCATTATAAAGTGAAAATTGCTCATCAATTAGAAGTTTAAAAAGGAAAGGATTAATACATCACAAGATGATTTCAGCAGATTCAGTAAGACGGATAGATCATGTGACCTTCTCATACAAGGAACTCTTAATTAGAATAGATTTTCCTTGCGTTAACTGGGATCAATTTTATTATGAATTGTCATAAAATCTTTTTCACTTTATTTGCTGCTTTTCTATTTTGAATTGAGCTGCTTCTCTCTTCATAGATTAGGAAGCTGTCAGAAAATCTGCATACACTGGTATAGGTTTGTTCTACTGCATGACCCGTAAGATGTATTTTGCTATGGAAAGAACCGCCTTAATCAACGGAATTTCCTAAGTAAACGCTGCAGCTCCACACTCTCATCTCAAGCTCGTAAGCTCAAAAGTTCTTCTTCTGAACAGCGAGCAATGAGTAAGTATTACCATTTGCGATATAGTGAGCCCATAGAAGAATGCAAGATAGAAAATAAGAGAAATAATTCACAGCAAAAGATGATAAGCTTATTTGCTTTCAAATGCAGGAAATGAAGTTTGTTTTGGAGAAAAGGATAACATGTATCTCATTAACGGGATAAAACATCTTGTTCTGGATCATCCATGAATTTTTCTTTTGACGTTGATGCTTCTTTGATTCCATTATCTTTCTGTGCATAATCAGCTCACTCATGAATCTAAAGATTACTTCTTTTAACGATTAAAGCTGAAGCATCCCAGATAAAAGTTCTTTTTTACAAGACCTTTCACATGCACTCGAATCTTTACACATCCACTAATGCGCTTCTTCCACCTGACGTTGTATAAATACAAGCAGACTGATGCAACTTTTTTCAGGTAAGGTATATTTGCGCAAAGAGGTGGCGGATTTCTCACTTGAAAAAAAGTTGTATTTGTTGTAATTATATGTAAATTTAAATTAAGTATATATTGAATAGAATTATGATTTCTGTGTTTCCATTTCACACAAAGAAGAGAGCTTTATCCTCAGACATTAGTCAGACAATGGAGGGGCCAAGTTATACACTATTCCAAATGTATCTATTCAGTTTGTGAAAAACTTCCTTTTGGTGCACCTTTTCTGGTATCAACGCTACATATCATGGAAAAGTGTTTGCCACCTTTATTCAAGGATTGGAATATAAAAACACTTAGTACAGGCCTATCAGAATCAGCTATCCTACATCATACAAAGACCCGACGGATTACTAGAATATTCCTAGCTGAAGCAAAAACTACAAATATTAACTAGAGTTAGACTCATTCACTTCTCAACAAACTTTTGCTCAGGAGGTTGAAGTAGTTCCCTATAGTCATGCATCAACTGGTGAGCATAGTTAGTCCTTAGTTGTAGGTTTTGGAAAAAATTAGCTGCTATCCAATAGGTGGAAGGGCCTATTTTTCAACTAGTCACAGTCTTTTTCACTCTCATAATTAGCTATATCATCTTCAGACAAGCATGAAAAAATAGAGCTTGAAATAATATGTTTGACCTCAATATTTCATTTGCTGCATAGAGATATTGTGATTCTAAATAATAGCAGTTGAGGTCAATTTATCAACCATGGTGGTAAACTATGCTTAACGGTTTATGATAAAAATTGAAAGAAATGACTTACTAAATCAATAGAAAAGAAAACCTGTTTTTTCCAGAGTTTGATTTTAGAGGCAAAAGATATTACGTTTCAAATATTTTGGTATTACTAAAATGAATAAACTCATTCAAAGGTTTTCAATTTCAGAACTTGAGTAGTTAATATAAGCACCTGAAACCTCCTTAGTAAAAAGATTTCTGTTTCCCAGAGTCAGCTGCAAACGAAACCCCTGAAATATAATCATCTTTATAAATAAGGTATACATATATTCAGAAGACCTTACGTCATACATATCAACACTCTTTGGTTCGACCAATTGATATAATTTGATGCAAACATGCAATATATCATCTTCTACAAAGTACTTTTGATAATCATCAAAAAGGTGGTAAAGTGTAAACTGGGGTGTTCTGCAAGCAAGCAGCAAGGGATGGAATGCAAAGCTAAATGAAGGGATCAGGATTGTTTGAAAAAATGTAAGACCAAGTGCTTCTAAACAAAGTATCGATCAAAAGAGAACTCTGAATAGACAAAGTTAGGTTTATAAATATGCACTTAAGCCATACCAAGCTTGCTGGAAGATAGGCTATTTTGGCACAAGCTAAAAAACACAAAAGAAATAATGTTGTTTACTAAAGTTTGAATAAGTTCAAATGATTTTGACAATAGCTTCCTCAAAATATTGACTAGTGCTAGAATGAATTCCCAAGAACTTTCATAGCTAAGAAACTCTTAATTAAAGATACACTACAGACATTTGGCTAAGATACTCTGTTGTTATGTCATGGAAAATAGAGACTGTGTAAGAAGAGACTCTTAAGACGGCTTTAGACGGCCGCATTTTGGTAGCGTCGAATTCAATTCAGAGCTGAATTTGAATTAGGTTTGGTATAAATGCGGCCGTATAAAGTGAACTTTGAATTAAGTGCACTACTTTGAATTAATTGCGGATTGATTTGCAGAGCTTAATTCATAAGTGCTATGTAAATGTTGCATGGCTTTATACAGCCGAATTTTGGCTGCCTTTAAATGCAAGTTCCGGATGTTCTTTTCTCTTCTCTGTCAAATATCCAAGGTAAAGGCAACGTTGCGCATGTGCAACCTACTTTTCATGTACGTATCATGGTAGGTTTTTGCTTCGTTCTTGCATTTGCAAGTGCTAACACTTTCTTGTTTATGAAAATGCTGGACTTCAGTGAGAACTACTATTTCATGACAATTCGACAGCTCTCAAGAGCACTGCATGCAATATCCGAACAGATATGCCAACAAACTATTTTTCATAAGAATGGTCTCAATAGCTCCACTATCAACTTCTTTGATTCTGGAAGCTATAATTGTCTTTGGTTATAATGCAACACGAACGCAATTCTCAACTCTTGATTTACGGAAGTCATGCTGGTTTATATTTGACAACATTCCAATCCACTACGTCATACAATTTGCTCAGAATGGAAATAGACGCGACATGGGAAAAAATTATAAAGTGATTGAAATTCTTGTGCTGCATTTTGGTTGAACTTTAAGATTTGAATTCGAAGCGACCAGAGTGCGGCTGTCTAAAACTCTCCTTAGACACGGAAAATCTAGACAAACCTTGTCGTCTACACTACTGCTCAAAAGGAATTGGCACACTTCGATAAAAGAACGATGGTGTATCTTTTGGTTTTGTGTGCTAGCTAAATGTTGTTCTGGTGTGCAAAGCCTAATCTTCAACTGATGCATCTTTAAATAAAATAAAAAATGCTAAGGAATTTAAGAAGCACTTCAACCTTTACCTTATGCTTTCCAAAATATAGAATTTTGCAATGTAGCTGCCGATTAAAGCATAATTATGGAAAAAATTTTCTTGAATATCTCTGGTCTATCAACCCTTTGTAAATTTTGTACAGTTCTTGATTTGGAGAACTTTTGCGCACAGGGAAAGCTGCACTCCTTGAGCAGCCAAAAACTTTCTCAATTTCTCCATAGGTTTTGCCATTTTTTTCCAAAAAGCAATCTCCAAGAGCTTCTTGAACGATATTTCATGACGCTTCAAAATTCCTATGTTCATGTTTCTGGCCAAGAAAAATTTTACTGTTAATCCTTTTCAAACACTGTGGTGCAAATGAAAAACTTTGAAACATAAATAATGCTTTATCAAAGTTTCATGGCAATAGCCGGTTGTCCTATTTAATAAGATTTGATCAAATGCATGTTGTTTGAAACTTTCAACATAAACGTACTTCGAAACTTCGAAGCGTGCCAATACTTTTTGAACGGTAGCGCATCAATCAAAGATTAGTTGTGATGTCTTCCTCGTCACTCACCTCTTTTATTAAGTCCTCGCATTGAAATGTGAACGCAACAAGAACATCTTCTCCTTCTACAATAGCAACCCCTTGGGGCATTAGCTCTTCTATATGTAGCAAGTGTGTAGGAGGATATAGGGACGTCCAATTGCAAATGACCAACTTTGCCTGCGACTAAAAGGAAATAAGGCATATAATTTTGATTTTCATGAAATGATCAAAGCACAGATTTCCATTGGTTTCCCACGATATCTATCTTAGCTAAACGAAATAGCCACAAATCTTTCAATGAATGACGGATCACTGAAGTGTGATGTAATTCCGCATTGCCGCTTAGGGATAGTACTTTGAGAAATTTATCATAGTCACAACAGTCACACAACTGTATCTTAAAATACTTCAAAAAGCATCACAGAAATATTGCACACATATTAAATACCCTTCAGCTAATGTCAACAGTACATATTTGTTCTTATGATATCGGCGAAAGAGAATAGAGAAACAGATGCAAAGAAGCGGCTGCATCCAATTCGATAGCTTGTACTTAATAGGATAGAATTTTAAATGCTGCAAGAATTTTGCTTTTGCCGCAGTTTTATTTTCTATACTGCAAAGTACAAGTAAATGCATGAAAGGTGCAAGGAGAAGTAATGATGAAAAAGTGAACACAAATGGGGGCATGGGGTAGTGGACTGCAATACTCTGCCGTTGCTGGCAATTTGCGTCAGGGTGGCATCTCCACCATTATGTACGCAATTGTCCATTAGCAATATTCCAAACTTACCTAAAGGGAATAAATAAAAGCACATGCTCTAGGAACCATCGACCGTAACTATTCAAAAAGATCCAACAGTCTCAAAAATGCAAAGTAATGCAATTGAGAATTTTACTGCAGCCTTGATTTCAGGTTATATCACCAGAAATCACTATTTCAGAAATTTGGCTTTTCCATAACGAATTTGACTGTTAGAAAATGATTTGGCTTCGAACAAATTAAATTTGACATAATATAGCTTGTTTCTAGATTATCTTTTATTCACACATCCAAAAATGGTAAATGGAATGAGAAGAAATAATGATCAAATGTGAACTATAGTTGAAATTGAAGATCACAAGTCAATAGGATTTATCTCACTGCAATACATTAAAAGTGAAAGAAAAACGACTCTATATCCATTGTCTTATAGTGAAGAAAAATATGTTATTCATATCTCCTTTGATTGTAGAGTTGCCCCTCTTATGTACAATTCTTTGGGCGCCTGAACCATCGACACCTGCACTTTCAGAGATTGCTATGTGTTGTTTGTACCTTCATGATATTTCTATCTTTTTTAAGTCTATTTGAAGGGCGTAGTCTACTAAAGTAATCTGGCTTTGCTTACAGTATTAGCTCTCCTTCATATCTTCACTGTCGCAACCTATGCCCAGCATAGATAGTTTCTAAGAACCTAAGTATGGCTGTAAATGTTGCTGTTTTAGTATTTTTCCAGTGCAGCTTGTTAACCAGTATTATTTTAAGCAGCAACAACTATGCTGTTGTATTTTATGGATAGAATAAATCTAAAATGTACGCAAAAATTCCAACAATTTTCATTAAACAGTTAATGACTTATCTAAACAGGAACTACTTCTTTCTTGCCCGTGCACTTTATTACGCTATACTTTCTAAACATCTACTCTATTGATCTCTTTAGTTGTCAATTAGTCTTGGAAGAGCAATGTGAGAAACCCTTCTGTCTGCTTTGATGCATCTATAATGCTCTTTTCAAAAGTGTAACGTAAAAGCATTTAGGCTATTGGAATCAATGTATTTTTCTATGTAAAATTGCAATGATTTTAAGTCATTGAATATATCAATTTACTGAAGTGATTTTTCAATACTTTAGTATTCGGCATTTCTATCACTTTTCAAAGAACTGCCAGCTAAAGGCAACACATAGCCGCACGCCACCTTATCTTACAGAATTGCAGCAATTTTGTTGTATCAGTTGCGTGCTGTTAATGTAGCCTCCTAGGGACAACCCAAAGCATAAATCTATGACTCTATCCTTGCCTTCACGTGTAGATGGTTCATCTGCATCATCTACTTGATCATCTGATTCTTCTAATGACTCATCCGAGAAAGGTTCGTCTTCATCTTCTGATTGCTCATCATCAGTGAGGTCTTCTTCGTTCTCTGTAAAATTATAGTATAAAAGTTTCTTACAAGTGACCAGTATATTAGTTGGTCAAGGCTAGTTGAAAGCTTGCAACACATACAGAATATATAATAGGTTCATCTACCTGCATGACATTTCGACGAAGTATCTCGAGCATGGAAAATGTTTTTCATATTTCCTTTTAGCAATGATATGAGTCAACTCATTTACGTAGCGCATGCTCTTACCAATGCCACGAAGCATCTCAGGACGTAGTTCGTCCCCTGCTATAATGCAAGGAGAGAGGATATCGTGGAATGTCCGCTCATAGGGAGCAATATTTGACACATTATAATGAAAAAGCAACAAAGTTTAATGCTGAATTATGCCCCTATTTGTAAAAATCCTCGTCAAGGTGTAACTTGCAGCCAGATACAACATAGAACAGAGATTTCAGGACAAAGGTAGAATGAGCACTGAGATGCTCTATTGAATTTCTAGTTGTGAGGGTTCACACGACTTTTCAGTGGGTTCTTGAGATTGCTTGTAGGCAATGTAAAAATGTTCTTTGGTATCTTGCTTTGTGCAGAAGACCATACAGATAATGAAGCCTTGAGACAAAGACTGTGATTGTAGCTTATCAGTTTGTTACTGGCAGAGGCTGATCTAGTGGGGAGCCGGGGGCAATTATCCCTAATCAGTGAAATTCCCCATAGAAAGCAATTGTGTTTAGAAACGTCTTGTATGTAAAAGATAAAAAATTGGAATCAGATGCCCCTCAAAGTGCAGCTCTAGATCAGCTCTTGCTTTCTAGGGTACTACGATTAGTATCTGCCCGGTATTTGTGCTTAAATTATATTGAACATTCATACTAAAGCTTGTGTTTTTCCATAATGATTTGATGTAATCGCTCCTTGAGGAATTTAGTGCATTGCGCTCAACAGATTGACAGATCACGAGTTTGGTGGACTTAAAGTTGTGCTAAGCAGAAGATACATCTATTGGATTATGAACTGCATTACGATAAATACCGTAGATGCATTTAGTAGTAAAAGTATCGTGGATGTAGTTAATTTTCTCACTATTATTAGATACAGTGCAGGCATAATCAAGTGGGATTATAGTGAAAGGAAAGAACCAGATAGAAAACCCTGAAACAAAAATTTGACGGTGCACAATATGTTTCATTATAAACGGAAAATTGACAAATTTTATCCTAAAAGGCCTGACGGAGGCCATAAACCTAGATGACTCCTTGAACACAATTGTTTGTACTTCCAAAAGTTTTGTTACAACCCCCTAAGTGACGAGATCGTTGTCAGGAATGGTGAGTTCTTAGCACGTAAATGACCTAGGCCTTTGCCTATGAAGCACTTTGAATTAGTACATCTGTCACTTCTCTGCCATAACTTTTACAACTATACTTAATTCATTGAGCTGTTTGAATCTTTTTCTAAAAGTGATATCTTTTATAGATTTTATCAGTTTCTATCCAAAACTGCAACCGAGAGAAATAGCGGATGACACTCATACAGGTTCTAGCGATCCTCCATGCTCTCATTCAGTGAAGGAGACTTGATCTTACTGGGAACTAATGGCTTAAAGAGGACTGGGCCTTACAGGAAAAAGTGAAGGAAGCACATAAACGATCGACTTTCTTGATACCTAAACTACATCCTGCTAAAGAGCTTCGACATGAAAGAATGAGGTTACCCTTTGTCATAATTACCTCCAGGTTACCCTAGGTCAAGCTGAAACCTGTTTGCATACCCCAAGTCTTTTACAATTCTGAATTAGTATCCAGTGGGTTTTAGTCTTACTCATTGCCAGGGGAATGTCTTAACTTTTGGTAAGTAGCTTTGATTTTCTGACTTAAAGCTACATGTAACTTGGACAAAAATCAAGATTGAGGATAATGTTGTTACAGATATTAAAAGTAGATTAGAGAAAGATCACTATGAATCTAATGGCGCTGTTGAAGAAACCTGTGCAAAACAATTGGAAGTGGCAGAGGAAGAGGTTTTAATGATGATGCCGTTGCTAAATAAAAGATGCGTGAAGAGACGCATCTACCTGCGAATGAAGTGAATGTCTTAGATCAAATATGGCAATTTATGGCTGTACGAGAAGGTTGTGATGGAATGAAATTAAAGAGGATAGAGAGGAAAAGACTGAGAGTGCGCACTAAAAGAACCAATAGAGTAATTATGGATATTATTGCATAGGGACTAACTGAACCTAATACTCTTATTTTTGCGATTTACTATGGATATTCGAAAGAGTTTGCCTAAAGAGAAACATAAAGAAAGTAGAAAAACGAGAGCCATGATGGAAAAAAGGGTTAAAGAATACACGAATCAAGAAAGTATATTAACATCTTTCAATGACAGCAATGAGGCGAACGGCAAAAATTGAGGAAATATAATGAATTGGTATGAAAATGGAAGGTCAAAGAAAGTAGAATTTACAAAGTAATGGAACCATTAAGGTAAAGGTTGCAAGTAACAGTCTCAAAGTTGGAGAATGTGAGCAAAAAACAGAGCATTATGCAGCAAACAGAATACAGAATGTACCAGCAAGATCAAAACACAGTTTTTTCAGAAGATAAGTGGGAAGTGAAGATTAAAGATTATCGTGATAGATCCAGAGGAGAGAGTTAGCTTTTGGTAGCAATAATTTGATGATGATATTCACAATAATAGGAAGTCTGAATGATTAGATGATATTAGGAAGGAAGTAAAATGCACATCTCAAGAGAATGATGTAATTTGAACGGAAATGATAAAAAATGAAGCGAGAAAGCTTCTTAACTGGAGAGCATCTTGGCCTGATAAAGGGCAGGCTTATTTGTTGAAAAACGTGACCTCACCACATGACAAAATTGCAAGACGGATGAGTAATAGGATATACAACAACAAAAACATACCTGGTTGGCCAAATAAAGGAAGAACAGACCCACAGAAAGATACTATAGTTGATAACTTTAGACCTATATCTTGTTTACCACATATGTGCAAGTTGATGACAAGTATAATATCTGATGTAATGTATGATTTCCTTGTCAAGTGTGACTACTTGCCATTAGATGAAAACGGCTGCACGAAGAAAAGATGAGACGCAACACCAGTTATTGATCGATAAGACAATTTTCGGGTATAATCAGAAAAAGCAAGGGAATTTGGCAATGGCATGGTTAGATCATAGGAGAACCCTTTGATATGGTACCACATTCCTAGATTGCAGAGAGCTTAAATTTAGCTAAAGGACCACATAATATAATGGGCGAGGTGGCATAGTAGTTAGAGTGCATCCCAACCGTGAAGAAGGTCTACGGCTCGATTTCGACTCGATGCCCTGGCTGAATGCTCACTCTCTGTTTACCCAGCAGCAAATGTGTACCTAGTGGCAAAAATGGGGAGGTACAGGATGCAAGGAAAGGAACTGGTCACCATTCCTCACATGCAGATGGCTAAGGACAAATGTCTCTAATAGGCACTCCCCTACGTACGAAAGCATACGGGACTTCCTTTACTTTGCTACCACATAATATAGTTGACTTTGATGGAAGATTAATGACCGACTACAAGATAAATCTAACACTGACTAAGATCCTGAGAAATGTTAGAGCTGGAAATATACTAGGCAGTGTTAAAAAGTGAACAATTCATTGCTTATGAATATCTTGAGAGCTTTTGGAAAGAAAGAGAAGGAAATGGACAACATTGGGGAAATTCATTTTTGATTTTGGGATTGTGTTTGGGCTCAGAAACATGATGTACGATGCAGGGGCACCGCATAGTCATCTCACTTGGCTAAGTCGAGGAAAATAGGAATCTAGTTAAAGAATGATAGGCCAGAGCTTTCTCAACATGGATAGCTAGATATGCTGGGACTTTAAATGTCATTTAGAAGTCTATAGGTAATCCTTGGATGAAAAATTTGAATACTATCTGAGCAAGGTTGGCGAATATGCAAGCAAAATCGGAGATCAACTATACCAAATTCTGAAAAGGTGAAGCCGAATTAATGTAGGTCTGCTATACCTTGAAATGATTTGTGTCCCTTAGCATACTTAATTATTCCTGCTAGAAAAATAATTGAAGCCTGTTGAAGAAGTTTACTTTGCATTCCCAAGTTCTTTATTTCTACACAATAAGCATTTATTTCAAAAAGATTTACAGTTCTAAATCAAAAACACTTGTTTTAAAACAATTGATAAAGAAATCACACATAATTAATTTCCTTTTGAACGAATACAGCTATTTTTCTTTAGCACGAATTTCGTCAAAGCGGAAATGAATTTTCAAGAGTGCTTGCTTGATACAAGCACGGAGCTGGAGGAACTACTTTTGAGGGGCAAAGCCTGCAATTGCCATTTTTTTAGGGAGTCAAAACTCATTTCTATTAGTTACTGTCCCGTTTACACTGATCAGTTGTTATACAAAAACGCAGATCTTAGCCTCCGTTTTCGTGAAACCGTTCACACTACTCCACAGAAACATGAACAAAAGCAGAGGCTTACAAATACGCCCTTCAAAATGGAAATTTGCATAAACGGAGGTTGGAAAATGCGCTGTAGATAAATGTTAGTGCTAAAAAAAGGATAGTTGTCTTGACCACAGCATTGTTAGAGGGTTAAAACCACAGAGGCGGAGAATATTTCCTCTGTTGCTGTGAGCAGTGTGAACTTACAAAACCATATTTTTAATTGGATTTTTTCATAGAACCGGAGCATTTTGAACGGCTGACAGATATGTACAAAACGGATAAGTTCATAAGCGGAGAAGTGTGAACCCAGCCTAAATCTCGATCTCAATAGTTTTGTAAGGGAAACTCTCATGCAAAATTTTTCAGCTGAGTCGGTATTACCCTTCCGTGCCCCCTTCCAGGTACGCTCCTGGCTTGACGCTGGCTGTTGAATGGCCAGGAGTAATGCTTGGTGTTGAACTTCTGAATACTACAATGCACTTTTCTTAAAAGTTCCTAACAATGATTCGACTCTTTTGTAAAAGCTGAATGTCTCCTCTACATATTGATGGCAATCTCCATATTGATAGCCGGTGATAATAGAAAAAGTTTTGGCTAAGTGCAAGATTGGATCAAAATTTTGAAACTTTGTGATGATTTAGGGCTATATCTCAGTTGCTGGACCTCTAAAGATAATTAAAATTTTAAGTCTGGAAGCACAGTAAAATTATGGTCTATTGATGTACTTCTATTGATAACTGTGTGATGAGAAGTTGGAGAAATTATGGCTTCAGAAGTTATGAAACTAAATTCAAAATTTTATCTCATAAAAGAGAGAATTTTGGTCTTGACGCGCAGTTATGCAGTATTATCGAGTCTTTACAAAACATTATTATAGCAGTTTAGTAGGCTGTTTCTGCTTTTACCGATCACTGCTCATTTCAATTATCAATGCTAATGTGTCCTGGCAACCTATAAGTGGTAGGAACTGGGAGTGTTTATTATAAGAATGCTAGAGCAAATTATATTTATCCAGTTTATATAACTAGTGTATACTCTAGGAAACACTTTGGTTAGGCGTGAAGAAAATATTCAAAACTATGGTTACCAAATGAGTGGGAAAAGTTCTATCTGGATTTTCTCGGAGATAGTGTATACAAATAAGAGATGGATGTTGCTAAGTTTTGAAAAGGATTGTAGAACGTATAGCTTGAGATATACCTCCAAAATTGATGATAGGAAGCGCAGCCTCTGAATACATTTAAACATAAGTACGACGACAAAAAGAGACATCATTTAGTTTTCCTTCTTTAGAACGAATTATGTCGACAATTCCGTATTATTCGACAATTTGACAATTCTATATTATACTATTCTAGGTCAGACTCATAGTTGAAAATTTCACAATACGTTTTGACCCAATCTTGGGCCATCATAAGAATAAGAGGTCCGACTATCATAACATTTAGGAGTTGGTTGATCGCATGTATAATAAAAACGTGCAGAACCGCACATGATGCAAGGGATAGTACTCAACCAATAGGAAAGAAAGAATACCAGAAATCACAGAAAAGAGAAGCACAGGAATAGAAGATAATGGGGCCAAACTAGTGAAAAGTAAAGATGAAAACAAAGTAAGAAAGTAAGATCATATGTGAAAGCAGAACGTGAGGGATCTTACATATATCAATGGTGTAACAGGATAGTAAAGAGCCATAGAGAAAAACACGAAAATGTACAAAAGTGCCAAAAACAGAACTACGGGAATAGTGGAAAGTTGAGAATTGAGATTAGGAATGTTCCCTTTGAATAAAAAGACATTCATGGATGGGGAGATCTAAGGAGTTTTCGGTCTTACTAGTTACGCTGAAATCCTCAAGTGACACAGTATGCCCAGTGTGCTTAAGATGGTCCAATATGGATGATTGACTGGGAGATGCGAGTTTAGAACCATTTTTACCAATGCACAAGTGCTCGTTACAACGAATTTTAAGATTTCTCGATGTTTTACCGTAATATGTGGTACTACAGCCACTACACGAATACTTATAAATAATACTAGAGCATAGAAGGGTGGGAAAGCAATCCTTAAACGCAAATAGGGTCGATAATCGTCTAGGTGATTTAAATACAAATTGCAATTTGATATTAGGATAGTATTTGTTAAACAGCTTAGTCAAATTGTTACGAAACTTAAAGCCAAGATGTGGTAAATAGAGAATACAAAAAATATTTCGCTGTTGATCGTTATCGACTGGAGGAAGAAACTTCTTTATCCAAAAATCTTTCATTACACGATCAGTTAAGGAAGGTGAAAAAAGAATTATTAGTGAGACAACGCTTAATGATAGCCTTACTCCTATATATCATGATATTGGGACTTTCTATTCTGACTGATGATGGCCCAAGATTGGGTCGAAACGCATCTTGTATGTATTAACTAGGACTGTCAGCTAGGATTGTACAATATGGAATTTTCGCATTGTCGAATAATATGGTATTGTCAAAATTATTCGATCTACAGAAGGGAAGCAAAATGGGGTCTCTTTTTGTTGTCGTACATATTTTCAAATATCTCCAAAGATCAGAAAGCTATGCTCTGGATCTGCTGATGGAGATAACATACCACTGTATCGTATGTAATTCAATTATTTCCTATTCAGGTCTACTCTTTGGATAATGATTCCAATTACAGGAAGGAGCAGTGCCTACTTCTTGTAAATTTAATATAGATAGCTTGCGCAAGCTTCTTCTTTCACTTGAGTTAACCTTTGTTCAAACTTCAATTTGCCAAGCAGGCCCGTAGACAGCTGAATTGAATTGGGCAAATGGGCCATAGACTTCTGAGAAGTTCAATTCAGAGTAAGAAGCTTTTGCCTCTTCTTACTCAGTATTGTATGAGAACAAACGTCCACGGAAATTTATGAAAAAGTTCCAAAGATTATGTCGGATCAGCATCTATCGTCTTCAATCATTATTGATCTTCTGTTCCCTAAGTGCGAAAATGGCCATGGTAGACTTTAAAACAATGATTTGACCATATTCAGCATAACGGAGGATTATCTTGCATCGTTTGAGTGAATTTATCCTATTTAAAGTTAGTCGTAATTTTGTAACTATATATGACTGGTGTCGTAACTTTTATAATTTCACAAAAGACAAAATGCGTGTCAAATATTAATACAGGTTAGAGAGAGACCATCCTTCTCTGAACTAGGACACTGACAAGAAAATTGACAGGGCAAGCTGTTCCTAAACAAAAAATGTATTCTCTTCCACTTTAGCTGGCTATAAATAGCAATAAAGGTTTCCCAAGGCCGAGACCCTAAATATGACTCAAAAGCTGGCCAGGAAAGTCTACCACAATGTAGAAAACAGAAGCAAGATAGGATGTGAGAGCTCTTACAGTAGACTATAACGAGTTAGTACTTGCAAAATTGGAAGGTCAGCAATATGATCAAAGTTTAATATCTTGCTCATGAATATAATCTGACTTCTATGATCACTGTATGAATATCAATGCATGAATATCACTGCATGAATATATCGTTCCCCATTTTGCTTCACTATTTATTGGAAGAGGAACAGGGAAGCTATAATGATTGGGCTTAGATGGACCTTTCTTACTTCCATTTGATTTAGTTGTCATATTGTTGCTTAATTGAATACTTTGTTGGCAATTTGAGTCCCTATATGCTACACTTAATCTCACTAATAAAAGCCTCGCATGACCAACAAAATGGAGCTGTAAGAATGAGATATAGTTTAACAGAATGGTTTGAGGCTGGAAAGGGAGTCAGGTGAGGACGTATCATTTCTCCGCACCTTTTTAACATCTATGCAGAGATTATAATGAAAAAAGCACTCCAAATTTTGAAGGAAGCATTACTGTTGGGGTTCACAAAAATCTCAGATACTCTGATGATGTTGTGCTAATTGGTGGGGATTTAGAAGAACTTCAAGACTACGTGGCCAGAGTAAGAATAGAGAGCGAGAAAGCTGGTTTGCTTCTTAACACCAAGAAAATGAAGATTAAAAATTTCAACGAAATCCAACAGACAATGCAGTTGTGGTGGGTGGATAGATTTCTTATTCCGTCTTATGGAGCAGAGTTTTAAGTACTACAAGCTGCTGACAGGAAGAGAATGGAGAGCTTTGAAGTGCGGTGTTGCAGAAGAGTACTACAAATAAGCTGGATAGAGAAAATTATCAATGAGGAAGTGGTGAAGAAAATGAACTGTTAAAGACGGCCCATTAAGTTCTTGAATGCAAGATAACTGGCATTCATTGGACACCAGTTAAGGAAAGGATGTACAATGGAAAAGACATTGTTATTAGGCTCAGTGTATGGAAAAAGACTTTGAGAAAGACCAAAGACCAGAGAATATCAGGTAGATTTGCGGATTGACGATGGTTGAAGCTAAGAGAAAGGCTCAAGAGAGGTGTGAACGGAGGCGGTTTGTGCAGAGGGCCGCAGCTGTTCGGCAAAAAGTTATCCATTCTTGACGACGATGATGATGATGATGATGATGATGATGATGATGATGATGATGATGATGATGATGATGATGATGATGATGATGATGATGATGATGATGATGATGATGATGATGATGATGATGATGATGATGATGATGAGCTAGCCCATGGTTGGAGACCTCCACGTGGTGGCAAGCGGGCACAGAGAGACAGCTGCCCTTAAGTTGATAGTGGTTTACATCGCAGCGATTCAGAACTAGGGCAGATGTTGATGACCTGTGGCAAACTGTCCAACCAGGCCCCTTCAGTGAAGAGCAGACTCAATGGCTCACGCTACAGCTCTGCCTAGTAACTGTTGGGGTTACAGAGTGGATTGAGTGTAGCCGACTCGCTCACCTCTTTTAAACAAAGGACAGGCAAAATCTGATCCCAGGGTCAGTCCTAGGCCCCCTTCGGGGCGAAAGGGGAAAGACAAGACAAGATGATGATCATGATGTCTTGGCCATGGTCTTCCTCTTCCACGCTAAGTGCCAAGTGGACAAGATGACTCATCTTGACAAAAAGAAGATCAAAACAAACGGAAACAGAAGAAGGGATTATTTTTGTGATTATTCTACATTACCTTTCCAGACACCGTTTTACATAATGGGCCTAAGTGTAGTAGCCGACCACCCAGACCCTATAAATTACTGCATGACGAGTAACTTGGGTTACAAAACCAATAAAAAGCAACACAAGGATATGGAAATTAGGTGGAAGCAGCAGTACGATATAAAAAAAACCCAGGACCTAGGTCAGAGGCTCAGAAACTATGCAGGATCAAGAAAAGAAAGGAAAGAGCACAACGGAGGGTTGAAAATAAAGCAAAGAAAATACAGCAGCGTTTCGATAGACTCCCAATGAAAATAGCAACTTGGAATGTAAACAGGGTTAACATATTTAGTAGCAGATTTGGTGAAATGGTGAAGTGGTGTATAGACCAAAAGTGGGATATTGTTTTACTATCAGAGATGAATAACAACAGTGATGGCATTAGATTTTTCAGACACAAGGGGCAAGGTAGATATCTCTTATATTCAAATAAAACAGGAATACTGATATAAAAGGACGTTTACTGTTTATGGCAAGCTAATAATAGAGCATGGAGCCCAGGTAATAGAATAACAACATTATGTCTTAAAGAATTAACAATCTCTGCAATTTATCAACGAGTACATGGCACTGAGAATCATCAGGTAGAACTGGAAGTGTTAAGAAAAGAAGCAGAGAGGGTGATTAGAACAGCAAAAAAGGGTATACCTTTGATTATAGGGGGAGACTTCAATGCACAGATAGGGAGAAATGAGATAGATAATAGTAATGTTGTAGGAAAGTTTGGATACAATTACAGAAATGGCCAAGGAGAAGAACTGGTGCAATGGCTCAGGGAAAATGATTTATCATGGTTTAATTCTTTTTATCTCATTAGAAGGAGAGGCACTTGGTACAATAGAAGTGTTGATATTAACTGAGGGTTGCTCTTTCCGAAAGAAGCCCCAGTAATGTTGAATAAAGCGTTAATTTAATTAAAAGGCTATGAAGGAAATGGTATGAGTTAGATGGATTTATTACACATCTGCAAGATAGAAAACATGTAGTGAAAAAGATTAAAGTTGTAAGAACACTTCATTCAGATCATAATGCGGTCTGTATGACTTTGCATGAGAATATAGTCAGAAAGATTACAAGAAGGAACAAGAGGGAACATGTACTTAAGCCAAGGAGAAATATAAACTGGCAGACATTGTGGGTCAAAGAGAATGAAGAAAGTACCGAGATCTAACTAAGGAAATGATAGAGAAAGATAATCAGGAATTATGTTGGAAGAAAGCGCAACACATAAAGTTAACATCAGCTGAACAGGTGTGTGGTAAAAATAGCTCAAATATAAATTCATGGATGAATATACATGAAGTAGAAATAAAAGACATGAAGAATAAGATAGCACAAGCACTAAGCAAGAGAAACCTTTTGAAGAAGTTAACACAGAAGATGGAAGTGCAGAACTGCTAAGAGTAAAAAGAGAATTATGTAATGAAAGAAGGAAATACAAGGATTGTTGTAAACAATGGGAAGAAGACTGGTGGAATGAGATGGCAGATAAGTGTGAAAAGGCTTGGAAATTAGGCAGATTGGGGGAGATGCTGCAGAAACGTGGAGAATATGATAATTCAAAGAATATACTTCTGTTCTCTGAAAAGAGGTTCAAAGAGCATTTAGAGAAAATAACAGAAAACAAATATGAAAATGATGTCATTAAAATTGAAGTAGTACTGAATAAGGTTAGAACCCCAGATATTACTGGGACCAAAATTAAAGAATTACAGGCAAAACTAGAAATGGTACCAAAAAGTGAAGAGATAATGAAAGAGATGGCAAAAATGAAAGATTCTGCCCCTGGAGAGGATGGAATTAGGTTAGGATTCATCAAGAAGGCTTCAAAAGAGATACAATAAGTAATTGTGCTAAAGGTCAAACATATCTGGAATACTTCAGCTACTTTATGGGAAGAACCTTTGAAAGTACGGGTAATAATTCTTCTTTTTAAAAAAGGAGATAAATGTGACCCAACTAATTATAGGGGAATCTGTTTGCTACCTATATTAAGTAGAGTTCTTGGCAGAATATTAGCTACTATAATTACAGTATGGGCAGAAGAGATGAATCTGTTAGATGAAAATCAAGCTGGATTTAGGAATGGTTGCTCAACTGCAGATGCAACACAAATATTTATACGCATTCAGGAAGACTCAATGATATCACAGAATGCACTAGATGACCAGAGTCAATCAAGAGATAACAGTGAACAACCACAAGCTTATCCATTGGACCTGAAGAAAGCATATCCTAGGGTAAGCAAACCTATACTATGGAAAATTTTAGACAAATTGAAAATGCCAAGATCAGTTATAAGTAAGCTGCAGGATCTATATGAGTTCACTGAATATAAAGTATGAGGACAAGAAAGAGATAGCTCAAGTTTCTTTCCACAAAGAGGACTACGTGAAGGATGCTCAACATCTCCAGTCATTTTCAATATATTTCACCAAGCAGTAATGAGAGTTGCCACAGAAATGAGAAAAGAGAAGGCTAATGAAAAAGGATTGGATGTAGGAATAAGATGGTCATACGTGCATGGAAACTCCCCCCCCCACCTTTACACAAGAAATACACTTTCAACTCTGAAGCAAAGAGAACAAATTTTGATTTGTCACTTTTTGCAGATGACACAACCATTATTGGAAGTAATCAGGAAATAGCAATGGGGAAAGAGGTAATTGAGGAAGTGATGGGAAACTTTGAAGAGCAGACAAATAAATCAAAAGATAAGCATGTTATCTTTGGGATTCAGAAAGTGGCAATGTAAGAATGCTAGGCACCTGGTTACGACATGAAAAGGACACAACAATGAGATTGCAAAGAGCAGGTAAAGTGTGGTCCACTATTAGGAAGAGATTTTCAAAATGCAAATTGTGAAAGGTAATACAAGCTAAAGTATTTGAGGCATGTGTTGAAGGCACGATGTTGTTCAACATTGTAGTGCACCCATTTTTAGCAAGGGAAATCAAGAGCTTTCAAAGATTTTGTGACAAGAAATATAGATATATTTGGAGTGACAGGAAAGGTGAACCATTGAGACAAATGCAGGAATGTGGAATTAATTTGGCCGATATTAGGAATCAGCTGCAAGTTTCATCAATAAGAATAAAAGTAGAGGTTGCACATCTTACCAGAATGGGACATATCCTCAGACTTCCCGGTGAGAGTCTGGTTAAGCAAGCATTGCTAGGATGGTTAACAAAATTAGAAGAAAAAGTAAAATCAAAGAAGAAAACTTTAATGATAATACCATACTGGAGGAGATTAATAAAAGAGGCAGGGATGGAGGTGAATATGATAGAAGAATTAACATCAAATCGTGTAGATTGGAAGGTAATAGTAAAGAAAAGGCAACTGCACATGGAAGAGTATGAGAGAAAGCAAGGGAAAACATATAAAATACCACGGGGTACAAACAAGATTAATCAGAGAAGGGAAGGAGTCAGATGTGATGATGCAAAATGTTTATATAAAGGTTATAATAGAGTATTTAGAACAAGAGCTGCGCTTACAATCCACCAAAAACGGTTGCACAGAGACCTTACTAATGCACCACTATTTGTATGTCTTAATTGTAGTGATGAATTTAAGCATTAGGGAAGCATAAAAAACCGTTATAAAAGATGTGATGGGGAAAGAACTTTGAATGGGAAGAAAGAATGTAGGAATTGTATGAAATGGATTTCAAAAGCAAATTTTCCTAGACATAGACTATCTTGTGGAGCTAGTGACAAAGAATTGTATGGGACTCACATTTTGTCAACAAGAACATGTAGAACAAACAGGACAAAATGTAAAAAGTGTGACAAAATGATCACTGTAGCAAATATGGTTAGGCATCAAGAATCAAAAGCCTGCCTGTAGTGTTTTTGGTTGGACGGAAGTTAATCTTATGCCGCAAGGCGATAAAAAAGAAGAAGAAGAAGAAGATGATGATGATGATGATTATGATGATATTCTACATTTAATATATAGAAGCACTAAAAGTGCAAAGACATTGAGATTGGCGATTGAGAGTTATAGATTTTCTAAACGGCCCTATTCTACTTCTATGATCTACAGTCATAAGCAATCCTGTCGTGGAGGGTCTCATGAGTCACAGCCCACCTTATCGAAAGACGTGACTACCTAATGCGCAAGTTGGTTTGAGATTTTCCTTTATTTCCTTCTTCTTTAACATTTTACCATATTTTCTCCAATATTTATTCAGCTCTTTAACATAGATATACATTAAGAATGTCTTACTTCAAAAGGTGATCGATTGCAACTAGATGTATATGTTTCTCCACATCGCTAATAATAGCTCGCATAATTTCATCCATAATTAAACTGCTCAGTTTGGCTTCCTCTATACTAGAAGTTCAGTGAAGATTCAATCCTTGCTTATCATCTTCAATGAATCAATACATTAGAATGCAATGCAATTCTGCTGAGCAAAAGCGCATCAATATATTGTCTTATGTTTATGCTATTCAATGCTGTTTTTCTGTTATTCTAGAAGCATCTTCTTTGCTTATGTTCAACATCTTGCATCGACACCGTTTTGAGAAATCCGTTTGAAGTGCTAAAAGTACTTATATCTGCCTAAGTACTAAAACAACACAATGCGATAGACTAATTACTAAACACAATATTACGAAAGAGCAAAGTATTGATGAAACAGAAAACCTCTTTGACCGGATGTCACTTGTGATGCTTTATATAATTTGACTTCTTCTTCGTCCTGGCTATTGTTTGTTGTGTTGAAATCTACTGAACAACAAATTAGGTTAAATTCTATCTTAGACGAATAGCAATGGGGAGCAAAGCATATTGAAGTGGGCAAAGTTTTTTCGGCACGTGTTTTGAATGATCATATGCCAAAGGAAAATTGAGGGAAGAATCTAGTACTGAACTGACGCTATATCTTCAAACTGACTTTACTAAGAGCAGGAAGGTTAGAAAGCACTGTCTCTGGATGAGCCAATTTACCTAGAATAAGTTGCAAGTTTACTGACACTGTCTATCGGTGTTGGCTCTATAGAGTGATTTACGTTATCATAATACAGGCTCTTAGCTAGGAACATTATATTATTCCGTTTTTAGAGTGCGCAACTTCTTCTCCATTGCTGCACATTCTTCTACTACTTATATCAAAGAAACGATTTTACACTTATTTACATGTTATTAGCCATCTATTTCATACGTTTTCCATATACAATCTGTAAAGCATTCCTTTAGTGTCATCCCGAAAATGTAGCACTCAAGCTCTGACTTTTACAATTGCTATGTCTTTCTATAATCACCCTTACCCTTTACTGACCATGACCTAATTCTCTCAAACTAACACCCTGAAAATGCCTTACAAAGATTTCCATATTGCTTCTAAGCATAAATGACCGCGTTCTTCTGTCATGCTTCTCACATTCTGTTTGAAATAGTCATTTTTATGAGCCATTAGAATCTGACCTCTCACAGCTATACCTATAATTAATGGCTGCAAGATTCTATTTTATCATGCCTTGGAACATTCTTATTAGTATTTAACATTTAGACTTGTCTCAATTCACAGAGCCAATATCAGTCTCATCTCTAATTCTCAGAGTTTCTCATGGTGGGTTTAGAAAGTAGAGTGCATCAATTTGAAATCTAACTCTAAAACACAAATTCATTTTAATAGAATGTTGACCAATTGCTCTTAGTTTTGTTGATAAGTTGATGCAAATTGAATCAGATATATACTGAGAAACATTGAGATAAATTTTATAACATTACCTTTGCCATGTCCTACTGCCAACAAGGCAACCAACAGTATAGTAGTTGTAGTTTTGCTCATAGCTGTTATCAGGTGAGAAGTACTTAGCAGACTATCAAACTGAATGGAGAACTGCTCTTTTATCATCTACCCATTAGCAACATTTCTGAAATATATTTTCCACGGGTCAAATGGTTGCTGGTGGGAGACGAAACGTGCTTACAATACTAATCAATTGGAGTTAAAGCTGCGAAGCAGTTACCTAATCTACATCTTATTTCCAGGTTACATGCAGGTGGGAGTAATCTTCATTTTGTTCCTTAATTAACTGGAGATACATTATCTAAGAACGAGGAATTTGTTCTATTTCTTTTGAAATTTTTCTATCAAAGTCTTCTAAATCTATTGCATTCAATCATAAGTTTAGCAACAATGGTAGTTGCTCTATACAGCAATGTTTAGTCAGTTTTGATGTAGAGTCCATCTGTAAGGGGAGATTGGATTTTGAAAAGAACACAATTTCTAGCTCACTATTGGTGCTTGCTTTGTTCATAATTAACTGGGCTGAGCACCATCGACAACCAGTGGTTGAAGGAGATAATGTCACCATTCACCGGGATTTTCCTATACACACTGACTGGTCTATCCAGGCAAATGGACCAGATATCACAGTTGACTGTGCCCATTTATAAAGTTGCTTTTTTGATTTATGATCCAATCGTAACGTTTTCTTCATAACTGCACTTTCTTCTACTGTTCATATCACATCCCTTTCATGTCATCATTAATCTATTCCATGCGTCTTCGAGTCATGATATGTAACGCATTCTTTTAGTGTTATCCAGAAAGTGTATTACTCGAGCCCGTACTTTACAAATTGCTATGTCTTTTTAGAGTCCCCCTTACTCTATTTCTTTGCCAAGGGCGTCAAGCATACGAGCCGCGGGTCATGTTCGGCCTGCCAAGTCCTTTAATGTGGCCCCCGAAAAGCTTTGAATAAACTGAAACCTAAGAGCATTTCTCTCACCTGCAATGGTTGGCATTGAAAAAGATAGTTCTTCTACCCTACTTTGTGCCATTGACAGATACCATGCCAGATAGAACACATGGGATGAGCTATGTAAATTTTTACGTCCTTTATACCCAGCCCTTTCGGATCCTGTCAACTTACCCGGCTAGGGTGACGTCATAATATACCCTTGCTCTATGCTCATCATGACTTTATTCTCACAACCTAGCACACTGACAATTCTTTCCACAGTTTTCCTTAATGTTCTTGGGTATAAGTCTCCGTTATCTTCTCTGTCAGTGTCTTGACAGTTTTCCTGAACTAATCAGTGGTATAAACAATCAGAACCTGACTTCGAACAATGATAACTATAACTAACTGGCTACAGAAATCCTAGATTCCTTTGTCATCAACCTTTGAAATATGCTTTTCAATATCAAGCATTTAAGTTTTATTAAATGCCAGCTTCATTGTTAACATCATCTCTTCTTCTAGACTTTCTAAAGGTGAATTTTAAAGATATGCATCAACAAGTTGGAAACTACCTCGAAAATTGAATTCTTGGTCATTGGTATAAACCATGGGAAACTTACCTCTAATAATAATGACTATAACTAACTTGCTACAATATTCCTAGATTCAAGCATTTAATTTAATATCAAGCAATTAATTTTGAAGCTATGCCGCAACACTTTGGAGATTACCTCAACAAAAGAATTCTTGTTAGAAAAGTGTTGACCAATTTCTTCTACTTTTGCTGATAATTTGAGAAAAACTGAATAAGAGATAAACTCAGCAACATTAAGATAAATTGTGCAATATTACTTTTCCAATCTCCAATTCCCAGTAGGGCAACTAAAAGTATGGTAGTTGCTGTTTTCCTCAAATTTGGCAGACAAGAATTACCATACTATCAAAGTGGTTAGAGAAATGCTGTTTGACCCTCTACGCAATGGTAAAGTTTCTCAAATATTTATTCTATGGGTCAACTGTTTGCAGGTTGGAGACTAAAGCTGTTTACATCACCACTCAATTGGAGTTAAATCTGCGATACAATTACGTAATCCACATCTTATATTCATATTATATGCGGGTGGCACCAATTCCCTTTGCTCCTTAATTAACTAGAGATTCATTGTCTAAAAACAAGCAACATGTTCTACTTCTCAGAACATTTCCTTATCAAAGTATTCTACAATTAATACACTCAGTTATACAGTTTGGCAACAACATATATGTATGTATAAATATGTGTATATATATATGTATATATATATAAATGT
>WIPJ01067683.1:144080-170378 GCA_018155075.1 Cassiopea andromeda
GGGGGGGGGACTTTTTGGTTTCCCAATCTTGTAATCTCCGTAATCAATTTGATCATCATCATCATCAATACTTAGGTATCGTTCTTCTGTGGGTTCAAACGACAGGTACTCTACTTCTCCAGGGAGTTTTGGCTGATTAATTGTCCCTGTTGTATCGTGGGTTGTACCAACACCAGTTAAAATCATCTGTCCTCTATTATTGTTATCAAGGAAAGAGGCAAGAGTGTCCATGAAATTTCTTTATTGACTTAGCTGATAAAATATTGATGTACTTGTCGATTGATAAAACGTAATTTTCCTTTTTCCACTCAAATAGATTCGCAATTTTTGAGCGAGTGAACAAACTTCCCATACATCATCGTTAGGATCTAAGATTGACGCCAGGTGACCGCACCCTACCACGCCCTTTACTTAAACCTGCTGTCAACATTCCAAATCGGAAAGAGGACAAAATTTGTCGACAGACTGCCCAATTTGGCTAATATTCTCAATTTTTAAGGACAAAATCCCTCTGAAAAGAGCGAGTGACATCATTTGGCCACGCCTTGCCACACCCACCACATGATCACGTGGTGACAAGCAGATTCTGAAAGAGCATTAAATTTCATGCAGGAAAAACATCACGAGATATATCCGTTTTTCATATTCGAAAGATTCTAGCCATGCACCTGTCTATATGGATTGAGAACTACGAATTGACCTCGATACTGGAATATTGGCAACAGTCTGTGCTTTCTGATCTTGCGTTGGGAATGCTTCACACCATTTTGTAAAGTGATCACCAACTACAAGTACGTGCTTATTTCCCCTGGCTGTTTCAAGGAGAGGTCCCATGTAGTCCATGACCCAAAAAGTAAAAGGTTCACTAATCACCATTGGCTGAAGTGGGGCTTGCTTTCTAGCACAAGAGGTCTTACTTCCAATACATTCCTGGCATGAACCTATCTATGACTGAACAGACGATTTCATATGTGGCTAATAAAAAAGTTCCTTCACCCTACACAATGTCCTGGTAATCTCCATATGCTTTCCTGATGGTCCTGAGTGCACACTCTCCAATACCTGACTAACCAAATGCTGTGGAACTAAAATTACTCGCTTAGGGGGGCCCTTGGAAACAGATGTATACCGCACAAGGAGGCCATCAACAAGGTGCACTTCATTCCAACAATTCCAATAGGATCGTAATTGAGAATCGAATTTCCATGCAAAATAGAGAGGCTTTGGCATTCCATTAGACTTAAATTGGTGAACTAGCTGAAGGGAGCTATCTTTCTGTTGTTCTTCCTGAATATTAATTACTGGGGTTAGCTGCACAAAGCAAACAGCATTATCTTTCAAAGGGGTGGGGCTCGGAGGCTTAATTAACGACGAGGAGCAAAGCCTAGATAGGGCATCAGCATTGGCATTATCCTTTCATGCTCTATGCTGAACAGTAAAAGAAAACTCTTGCAAGTCCATAATCCAACGTGTAATTCCACCTTTAGGCCCTAAGAAATGAAGCCAAGTAAAGGCTCTATTTTCAATTATCAATTGAAAAGGTTTGCCTAGAAGATAGACTAGAACATTCTGGGTGGCAAAAGGAATTGCTAAAGCTTCTTTCTCCATGGCAGAATAATGCTTCTCCCGATCACTAAGAATCCTACTAGCATAGGCTACCACATGCTCATTACCCCGAGAGTCCTTCTGCGCAAGGACAGCACCCAGTCCACAATCTGAAGCATCTGTCTGCAACACAAATTCCTTGTGGAATTGAGGGTGAGAAAACTACGGCAGAACATAAGCGCTGTTTTAAAGTAGAAAAAGCATTTTGTTGAGGTGCAGCCCAAACAAATTTATATCCCTTATTTGTTAGATCTGTCAAGGGGGCAGCGACAGTGGCAAAATTTGGAATGAACTTTCAATAATAACTAGCAAGGCCCAAAAATGACCGAACTTGGTCTAAACTTGAAGGCTCTGACAATTCAGAAACAGCTTTGATTTTAGCGGGGTCTATATGAATACCTTTAGCCGAAACTGTGTGCCCTAAATACAATAACTTGATTGCTGGGAAGCAGCATTTAGAGGCTTTAACTCTTAACTTGTGCTGGCGTAGGCGTGTCAAAACCTTCTCAAGACGTTCACAATGCTATTGGATTCCTTTAGATGGGATGATAATATCATCAAAATAACAACGGCAACTATCGTAATTGAGGCCCGACATAACAATTTGCATTGCACGATTAAATGATGCAGGGGCCCCAGATAACCCAAAAGGGACGCGCAAAATTTCCCAACTACCAGTAGGTGTAACAAAGGCAGTTTTCTCTCTATCCTCGGGACTAACACTGAGTTGCCAATATCCTGAGCGCAAGTCTAGTGTGGTAAACAAATCATAACCTTGCAATAAATCAAGTAAGTCATCCACACTTGGTAAGGGTCGAGCACCCCTCTTAGTCACCGAATTTAACTTCTATAGTCAACACAAAAGCGATATTTACCATCCTTCTTTCGAAAAAAAACAATAAGAGGAGCCCAGGGGCTGCTACTTGGTTGAATAACCCCTTGATCTAGCATATCCCGAATTTGATCGTCAGTTTCTTTGTGGTATGCATAAGGAAGACGACGAGGGCGTTGGCGTATAAAGGTAGAGTTGCCTGTATTAATTTTATGCCTGACTACAGTGGTATGACCCAAACTGTGCTCAAACAACATCAGCGTAGCGGAGCAATGTAGTTAATAAGGTATTCCTTTCACACGGGGACAAGGTTGAACTTAACGCCGAAAATAATTCATTAGCTACCTCTTTGGAGACATTGAGAGTACCACCCACTAAGGCTTGTCTGTTCGTTGCTGGCAAATCAGGGGGTATCGCAGAATTAATTAGGCAAAACTCGGCAGCACGCTGACCTTTGTGCAGCTCACATACCTCATTACTGGTATTTATCAAACGAACAGGAGCCGAGCGATTATCGGCAGCACTAACTGAATAAGCGGGGTATAACCCCGAAGGAAAAACATCGAATGCAAAAGGGGCTACCATGCCTAATGCATTACGCAAACTACGTGGAACATGCGCATTTAAAACTACCTTACTTCTAGCTGGAATAATAATACTACTGACCAGAGTAAGCGGAACAGGGCCCTTATGAAGAGATTGTTCAAACATGAGAGTATCAGCAGTAGAGGGTGGAGTGGAGTCTTCAGCACCAGGCAAAATGGGGGATTTACTGTGTGGACCCTCTAGAAAATACCTTGAATCGTGTAAAATTAAATTAAGCTGGTGTGAAAGAAGAATATCCCAACCCAGTATACATTCCAGTGGGGGTAAACATTATCACAGATATGAAAGGGGGTATGGTAAGAATGAGTACTACCCGAAAATTGAAGACGAGGCAAAAATTTCCCCCCGTGAATGCAATGACTGACCTGTGATATAAATTCAAGAATTAGAATCGCTGCTGTGTAACAAGGGCTTATCTGGCAACTTGTCAAATACAGATTGACTTAAAATGGATAGCATCGATCCTGTATCAATTAAAGCAGTGACCTTAACATTGTTAATAAAACATTCAATAAGGGGCTGAGGAGGAAAATTTTCCAAACTATGGCTTATCTTATTTTTAGCAGTAACTCCAACAAAAGCATGACGGGGGAGCTCATAGCCTACAAGAGCACCCCTTAATAGTTTATGGGAACACTTACTTCAGAAGTATTGGCATAACTAGATGGAACGTTGTTTACAGTCCAGTTATTTGCACATTGTTGAGGAGCATGACCTTGTCCACCGCATAGTGTGCAATTCATGGTGGGTCTCCGTCCTTGGGGGGTTTGTGGAAAGCCAGCATGTTGACTAGCAAATCTTGTGGATGTTCCGTGAGACCTAAAGGGGCAACTTCTGGCAATATGTCCCATCTCCTTGCAGAAGAAACAACGAAGACCTAGGGATTCTTGGGATGATGAACTATTACCTACTGCCACATCTCATGAAATTGCTACGCCAAATTGGAAAATTCAGCCTTGTCACTTGGAATCCTAACTGTTTTGGTCTGAGCAAATGATATATGCCTTTCTATTACTGGGTTCGCACACTTTCCATATATGCTTTCAAATGTTAAAAGCAATCAATTGTAGTGCTTCAGCATATCTGAAATTCAGCCTTAAGATTAACAATTGAATGCAGAATGCTTGGAGTCTGGGAAAAACGTCGTAGCAGAAAGTACGCAAGCTTGCCTGCCTCAAAACTATAATGTAATAATCATGCGCACTTTGCCGTTCTCTTTTGACTTGTCTGATCGCATTTATCACTTTTGACCTTATTCTAAAATAATATGATTTTTGAAATTATTTTGACCAAACATGCCTTTTAGGTCGCAATGATTATCACAAGGTAGGAAAATGCATAAAATTGTGCCAGTGCAAAGTTAGACATATGGTGTTTGTGGTGTTAGTATCTTGCTTTTTGTTGAAGTAAATCAACGTACGATTCCTTTCTAAGGCTTTGTTTACGCGGGAACTTTGGAACGAACTGTTCCACGTAGGTACGGATAGGTTTCCAGTTTACACCAATTTCTTGGAACCGTTCTGTGCAGAACTGTTTCTTTCCATGTATTCACACAGGAGCAGTTTCAAACGAGAACCTCTTTCTCCACTCACCAGCCGTTAGAAAAGTTCTTGAAAAACTTTTCCCACCATACTCTTGCACCTCGAATCTATACCCAACATTTTCTTCACAAGCAAATTTTTCAGTTATCATCAGTTATCGACAGTCCCTTTTCAAGCGTATCTGATAAGAAACATTTTGGGTGTTTGCACGGAAACTTTTTGGTCTGGTTCCATGTGTGACCGAACATTAAATATTAGACATAAAAAGCAAACATTACCAATTTTTATCCCATGATTCTTGATATATTCCGAGTTTACTAAAGCAGATACTGCCTCCATAGGATACTTGATCTGCAGTATGTCTTCTGCGTAAAATTTTATGTCTGATTCATCTGCCGACCTTGCTGTATTTCAGTTTTTCCATAAGCCTTTTCCGATTCCAAGCTATTACTACGGGAGGAAACAACAACCTTGATATACCAAAAGAAGTAAAGAGTATAAATACACCATCACTATTTAGATTTTTGCAAGTTAGAAACTCAGCATAACAGCAAGTTATTGAGTGTTATTGGTTTGAAAAAATGGAAAGGCTGTCCACAATATCTTTGATAGTAACTGTAAAGGTAAGTGGTTAAATAGAGCGAAGATAAAAAGAATTTAGCATTTTCTTAAACAGAGTATGAAATTTATACGTCATACTAATTTTGAAGAGAAAAATTTCACCCAAGACATGTTCATTACAGCAGACACTATTAGTTACATTTAAAGCATTTTCCATGAAGTCTTTTCAGTAGGGACGCTTTTCTCAAAAACACCATTCTGTAATGCCAGAAAAAATTGCTATTGAAAACAAGTTTTTGCATTTGATAAATTATATTGGGATTTTACAAAATTAAAGAACGTTTATGCAGCCTTATAAAAAACTATTTAAACAGAGGGAGCGCGTCAAGTTCTGAAATTTTCGAGAAAGAAGTTCTACCTACCCCATTTATTTATTTTGTACAAAAAACCCACCCTCCCCTATTATTTGTCATCAGGAAGTTTCCTACCATCCTCAATTATTTCAGCCACCCCTATTATTCCGAACACTAGAGTATTTGAAGTATTTACATTGTGTAAATAACTTTCCATAATGGAGGCCTGGTTATTTCTTTTAGCAAATTCCTAGTCAACTTGATTTTCAATGTATGTATATGTATATCTATGGGTGTTACATATACAAACAGGGTTTCAAATGCATATAGTATTTCCTTTATTTGACTTTGCACTCCATTGGACAGATGCATTAAAAAAACAGAATATCTCTTTTATCTAAGACACCGAAAGATCATGTTATTGTATAGATTGTGTAAATGCAAGTAACGTCCATACTTAATTCCAGCTCGTCAGCAATAGTCATTGTTTCAATTAGGATTGAAGGTAACCCAATCATAATCAACTGTCCTTCATTAGCCTACAGAAAGGACTAGTAGTTCAACAATTCATGCGATTTGACCATTCAAGTTTTGAACATCAAGATGTTAAGTAATATGTGAAATAAAAACTTTTTGAATAAATACAGAATAAAAATAAGTGCTCTAGTCAGAAAAAGACACTGTAAAGATTTTCAAATCTAGAGGAATAATCTGGAACTCTCGTAGAAGATTTGCATTAGTAGAGTATTAAAGCTTTGAATTCAATCCCGTCATTCATTTGGGACCTACGTCAGTTCAAAAATAGCTTCACTACACATTTCATGCGCTGAATACATACAACGCGATTCCCTGGAAGATCTACTTCATTTCTATTTCGTTCTTCTCATATGATTAGGAAATTTACTTGTCTTGTATGAATTGTGCCTACTGTACAAAATAGCTGCAGGGATCTTTTGTGTTTAAACAATGAAAAACATTGAGAGAAGACTTTCATATTATATTCTGCTACATTAAATAGTAACCTCGCATAGTAAAGTAGTTACAATTGGCTAGCATAAAAATAATAAAGCATACTGCTAACAATAACTAGAATGAAAACAAGAACAATTACAATAAAACTACTATGCACTGTGCAAGGGTTTTCTTAGATGGTAAAGAATTCTGGATTATTTCTCTATTTGTTTCTGCAAAAAATGAATTAATTTTGAAATTAGGTAGCGTTGGTGTCCTACATCAACAGCTAGAGGATCACAAATTTTGATAAAAGAAGAACAAGAATGACCAAAACTTGCAAGAGAACTGATAGAAAGATTGACAAACTTAGCATCTCTATCTTTGAATTTAAGAGAGTCGACAAGAGATTAGTATTTAGCTCTCTTCCACTCAGGATTCAGCTCTAAGTTGGTCTCAAAACTTACTGTCAGTTTGAACATTTAAAGCCTGTTATCAGGCGAGACAAGAAGAAGTTCAGTCTAAAAATTATCTCCCGTTATAATGGAAGGACAATGAAAGCATGGGAGATCAGCGTAAAGAGGAGCTCCTAGACATGCTTTCAAATAGTTAGCTAACACTTGTAATGCAGAGTTGTGATGCTAGGTATAATGACCTTCTTCTGAGTAAGAACTAGATCCTGCTACAACATGAAGAAGTGTTTCTGATAATTAACAGAAATAATAGTCTGATGAAAGTGTGAAATCCCACTTTTTGAGGCTAGTACGAGTGAAAAGTGAAGGTTAAGGTACCTTATGGAAAAGTTGAATATATTTTTGGACATCTTACTCTTAATTGAAGCTCACACGGATTTATTCACAATAAGAGAATGTTTAAGAGCAAGAAAAGAATGGTTCCTTGAGATTTTGGTTGTGTCTGCAAGCAATGCATGTGCTCTGAACGAACTGCTTTTAATACGTCTTTAGTGTTTTTAAATACATCATACTGGATGTTCATGCCATTGTTGGTGCATTTTCATAAAGACTTAATTTCATCATTAGGAGAATATCGAAGAGAATTACGAGAAACAGCTTGACACTGTAAAATCTTCATGGTAGGAAAAATCATACTTAGACCAAACTAGTTTTTAGAGAGTATTGTGTTACTCAAGGTGGAACAAATGGGAAGATCAAGCCACTGATGAAAATACTTCGAAACAAGGTTGTCGAGGTTTTCAGTATCCCAAGTTTTAGAAAGGTCAGCAGCAGTAAAGCGCCAAGAAACTTTAGAAAGAAGATACCTGCCATACAAAAGAAGTTTGCTTTTTTGGTGACAAAGCAGAGTCAATTCCTTTCAGCAATTCAGTAAGCATAGAGTTACATTTATTCTTGTGAACCTACTTACTCATAGCAAAGTCAAAATAGCGTTCAAGACAATGAAAAGATTCACCTTGACAAATAAGAGGAACAGGTGTATGATTGATTAAGAGAGAAGGTTGGAGTTGGAGAGAGCGAGTAGAAAGTTTTTTGATACCAAAAGTAGTGCATTTGTCTACTCTTATAGTTCTATTTGCCTGTTGACATCATTTGGTGAAGCTGTTCAAGAGAAACTGGTTGTCTTTTTGTAATAACCGCAGTATCATCAGCAAACTGAAACCAGTGTAACGGATGGAACTATCAATCATGAATAGAAAAGCCAAGTTGTTTGAATTTTCCTGCTGTTATAAACTGAATGAAAGTGTTGAAGCACGCTAAAAAGTAAAATCTTCTATAGACATGGCTAGCTGGAGATTTTTAAAGTTCCGTGATAATAGAAGTTTCGAAATTTGCATAAAGACCTAAGATCGAAGATTTAATACTTTCAGATGCATGATGGTAGGCAAAAACGGATGAAATCAAATTATGATGCATCTCCTCAACCTATACTTTAATTCCAACAAAGTAAGAACTAAAGATCTCTGTTTAATTCGCGCTTTGTTTATCATATTTCCCATCATGGCAGTGTATTCTAGTGTACCAGAAATCGCATGAGTAAAAACTTTTTGAATTTCGTTTTCAACAAAACCATTAATCTTGATAAAGTCAAAATAGAATCACGATGGCAGGGTGTGAAGATTTTAAAACCAACTGACTGCAACGTAATAGGTCTAAAGTTAGATGGATTGTTTGTATCCCCTTTCTTATGGATCAAGATGGTGCAAGCTTTTTTCTATTCAGAAGGTATGCAACCAGAAGACCAAACAGTTTTTATCAGCTCCATTAAAACAGAGCAAAGATACGGACAGCGCTTAAAGCATATCATAGAAAGTCTATCAAATAGAGATGGAGAGCTAGAAGCTTTCATGCGCTAAATAACTAATGATCTCTTAATAAGACGGGGGCTGTAAATTAAATGGATGGACGGCGATAGTAAACTAAGGGATCCAAGAAGGAATAAAAAAAAATCCTGTTAGGTGCCTTTGCTGAGAATAACCACAAAAAGTATTTAATGGAAGAATCAAATGAGAAAGATTGAAGAAGTGGTGGCCTATTTTGAATCGTATGCTTAACATAGCCCCAAAAGCTTTTGAAGATGTCATTTTCTGTAACAGTGATAGAAGTACCAGTGGATTTAGGATTAGCAAGCCCACTACGTCTTAGCCGGCAAGAAATTATACTTCGTGTACAGGAGCGTTAATGTTCTTAAGATTTTTCAGGTCTCTTTGTAGAATTCTAAAACTACTGTTCTTATGTTTATATTTGAGTTCGGTATTGACAGGATCTTCAATTATTCTACAAGTATTTCGGGAGTAATATTATATTGTAGTGTTCATGAAAGCAATATTGGTCTTTATATAATAGCAATGATGTTGGTCTTTATATAATAGCAATGATAGTAGCGTTAAGCTTTATGGTTGTTTACTTTCGCGACTCTGGATTTTGGAACAAGTTCGCGAATATTAACTATCGCTAAGGGCCTTGCAACTATAATTTTACAAGTATAAGCTTTCTTGATAGACGAAATATTGCAACATCGAGAAAGTTTCTAGCTGCAAAACTTTCCACCTTCAAAGTACAATGACATTCTCGTGCTCGCCCTAGGGAAAGTGCATAAATTAGTAAAATGAAGCTCATGATCTAACATGCTAATGTTTCTTATCATTGCCACCCCCAAAGTACTCGATCTTCTACACATTCATTTACTGTTTGCTCGCTTTCTTCAATAAGAACCCATTGCCATAATCATCTTCTTGCCAAGGATAAAGTAGTACTATGATGACATGCCACTACTTCATAAACCTTACATTCAATTTATCTAACTGTCGTTCATACTTCAAAATGTCTTACTTAACGACTTTTCAAGCGTCATTTTGTATATTAGGCGGATTTAAATAATTCTAGAAAGTGGAATTAGAAAGCATCGTATAATTAAGAGCTAATAAGTTGAACTTATACAAGTAAAGAATAGATACAGAAACAAATTTATGATACTCATAGGTACAACGGGCCTCAGTACATTTCCCTTGAATGTCGTAAATTTGTTTTTCCTTAAATGTATCCCAAATTCCTTACTCGTATCCCAAACTATCTTACATTGCAGAACTTTGTTTCAACGTGTACAGACTTTCCTGTAGGAGTCCTTAGTTTCTTTCAATGTAGTGCAATAGTAGGGAAAGCTAGTTTGCTGCAAAATGTATCATTTTATACCTTAGCCAATCTCATATAATGTTTCAACTAATTGTTGTTAAAGTGCTGGATGTTGTGTAAAAATTGGGAGAGTGACAGCGTTCCAATTACGAATTGAGTTGGAATCCTTAGATCGTTGCTTTTTAAACTAGACATCGAAGAAGTAGTCTGCTTTTATGTAGCGAGATTTACAGGCAATGATTGAGACGTGGTAGCTCTGCTACATCTTATTGCTTAATTTTCTAAGCAATAGCACATACATATAAGCTCTTAGGTCTCACATGAATTAGCACTTCTAGTTTTCACTTTTGGCAATATTCATTTTCTTAAACTTCATATCATTCTTCATTTTTCCTGCTTTTCGCTTAGATGCCATCATAGAGAACATCCTTGCCATCTTCTTGAAGGAGAATCGTGGCTTACAGCATTTATGAGTGATGTCATTAAGTCCAGTGTCATCAAAAAAATTTGGTGCTACTCTCGTGTTCAAACCGCAAATAAATTCCCCATGTGGACATCGTGCGAATCTTGACCATGAGCCCCATTCGTATCCATTTCCTTTAAGTATCTTTGTTTCTTCCCATGTCTCCAAATCTCTACACTCATATTCTACGTTGTTTAGTCCGGTATCATCAGCCAATAGACCCCATCCTAATTCGGTTTCTACATTCTGCCTCCAGCCAGTTAGGTAACTCCCTGTGGGGCATTTGAAAGGACTTGACCAGTCACCACGCAAGCCTTTTTTGGAGCATCTCTCTTCAGTTTCGTCACATGTAATGCAAATTGCATTAGCAGCTGTATCATCTCCAAGAAGAAATGAGTCTTTCTCTGCTACCTTAAGTGTAAATCCCTGAGCAAATGCACCTTTTGTGCATACATCCATTCCACCCCATATCCCATACCTCAGTCTGTTGTCATCTTGGTGTATCTCTTTAGTAGGGACACCAAGAAGCTCTAGAAAAGAAAAACAGCTTACTGTTATTAGCCATTTTTGAATCACTTTGGCTTAGAAATGCCCGGACAATAAGCTTGAATGATGATGAAGCTGCATAACAACGCAGGTGAAACTCAAGTTAAAAACATTCATACTGACAATTTTACATTTGAACATGGGGATAGACAGGAATGTTTTATTTCAAAAATTCCATGTAACATCTGTAGGTAAGCAATATTGTGGACAGTAATAGAAAAGGTAAGGAATAGACTTGGGTACACAATTTGAGGTCAACCTTTACGGAATATGAGATGTGCAGATTAAATATAAATATTTGCAACATCTAAAGCCTCATATCCATATAGTCATTTAGGGTCATTGACAGTCTTTTTCAGGCGTTGCAAGGTCCCTCAATGACCTTTATTGAATCAATAATTCACAATCTTTAATGTATTTAAGGCTGACGGACTTTCAACAGCTACATGGAAACAGCAAAATATTTTTGAGAATTACCGCATTTCTTCTGAAGAGCGCCCACCCTCAAAAAAGCACCCCCTCGAAAAGCGCTCTCTCAAAAGCTATCGTAAATATAATAAGCGCCCCCACCCTTAAAATATGCCTCCATCTTCAGGCCTAGTGCTAAAATCGACCAACCACTTGAAAATGCAACTGATAACGAAATTGACACAAAAATTGTTTCTTGAAGAAGACATCAATCCCTTGCTTGCCAACAACTAAGATGTAGAAGACGGGAATGATAGTGATGAAGATAGAAAAGAAATGGGCATTTGTTTTCAATTGAACTCAACTTATAACTTATGTACTAAAGTCTAATAGTTTTTATATGCTTATTAATTAAGCTTTTAGAATTAATTTTTTAAAACAGCAGCAATTGAAAACACCTCCCTCGAGAAACTGCCCACCCAAGAGCATCAAAGATGTAAAAGCACCCGGGCGCTTTTTAGAGGAAATACGGTACATTAACTACTTTGAACTACCGAGTTGTTGAGTGTCGCTGAGATAGAAGTGAGTTATATCTAAGCGACTAATTGTCAAATTCCCTCAATGATTATATGAATACCTGGCTTCAGGGATCTAGAAAAACGCGGAGATGAGCTTCACCATGAAAGTTTTAGATTTAGCTAAAACTTTAATGCCAGTAAGGTAAAAACATGCAATGGGCAACCTATCAGTTTTAATAGTGAAGACATGATGGTAGTCAGCAAGTCAAATACTTTTAATTGCAATAGGGAATATTGCAACTGTGTGCATGACAGTATGACTCAAAATTGAACAATAAAATTAATTCAACAGCTTTTGACAAAATTGTAGGCGCAATTCGATAGCATAAGATTATGTCAACAAAAACTTTGACATGCAGAATTTTACTTAATGCTGAAGAAAGCTGGCATTGAAGAAAGTGATCTAGAACCGCAGTAATCTTTTCAGATGAGGCGCTGAGAAAAGTTTTGAGGGTAGGCTGTATTAAGAGAAAAATAATTGGGCACCAGAAGAAATAGCAGGAAAGGAGGAGTGGGGGATTGTTGAGCAGGTGAAGAAAAGAAAATGCTAAAGTATATTAATTGGAGGTGGGAACCCAAAGTATAGTCCTGGAGTCAATCGAGAGTGACATAACGGGGAAGGTAACATAGGAAGAAAATAAGCAACATGATTGAGCAACATTAAGTAATAGTCTGTAGGAGTGACATTTGCTCATATAACTGTAGAAGTAAATAGGAAAAACAAATAATTATATAAATAAAGCAATAGATATAAAGAAAGTATTAGATATTCCCCCTGGTATGAAAGGCAAATCATTTATATCAATGACTATAAAGTTACCCCTTTGGCACACTTTTCCATCTCCTTGAAAACCCTGTTTGCAAACACAGTTGTATAAATGATCTTTGTCCTCGCTACTTGCGTCATCTATGCACTTAGCGTTAGCACTACATTGACTTCCTCCTCTACAGCCTTTTGGTGGTCCCTCGCATTCTACGTTTGGGTAGCGCTTGGCCTTTAAAACTTTGCAATATCCCTTTGGATTAAATGAAGTGGCATTTAATAAAAGACCCAGAAATGAGTTCTTGAGGTTCATTCAAGACCACTGAAATTTCCATTTTCATTATCATACGCATACCAGTTTTTGAAGAATGTGAACCCTTACCATATAAGATGAAGGGTTGACACTAGAACTATACAGCATGTTGTAAATACACGGATGCTTATAAGTGCCATACAAAAATATTCCATTTGTGAAACTGCTACATCAGATTGTACTTTAAGTTTCTGCATTACAATTATTTTTACACAACAATAATCATCAATGCTCTACCCCATTCTTACCTTAAGGGCATCTAGCAATTCCTGTCCAAGTGCTTGTATGTCCACATCGTCAATAGTGAAATATTTACCATTAAACAATTTTGTTATGCTGACAAGAGAATAGGCTATTGGCATTGGCTTCTCTATGGACTGAGCCCTCCAGCTCACCTTCTCACCTGCATGAGAGAAATCCATTCTATAGAATTACATATGAACACATGCCTTTGACTGAATGCAGAGTTAATATGATGTCTACGGATATATCCTTTATCCAGATAAAATGGCCATGCTAAGGTATCCGATATCCAGCGACTGCTTTCGATAACTAGCAGGGTAGTTTGAAGGATGTTTTCATCAAAGATTCAGAGCAAGACAAAACAAATATTGTTTGTATTGCTTTGCTATGAAGGAACGATTTTTCATTTTTGATTACTGTTGCAGTAAAGTATCAGCTTTTTCAGAATAAGTAATATATAGCACTGTTATCAAAATATTCTAAAGTTTCTTGGATAGGCATGAACAAAGGAAATATCATATAGCACAATAAGTGTCATGTCTTCTGAATTTGAAGTTTCTTCCAAACATCTTAGCTCACACAGAAAATCAGATAATTAAGCACTACTATTTTTTAACTGTGCTAAGGTTGAGGGAAGCTGCAAAACCTGTTCGGGAGATTGCTTAACAATAAGATTAACAACCAAGTTCTTTTTGTTGCTTAAAATTGAAGAAGAAGCTCCTTGAAAAAATCTCTCAGCTCAATTTTGCAAAGTAGAAACCACAACTTTCATGAATTCATTCCTAATTCAAGAACAAAAAGATTCTCTCTGTAAAATGATTGCTCAGGCTGTCACAAAAGATGGCCTCAGTTTCAGTCAGACTGCCCGTAGCGATCCAGTTAGAAGAGCTTGTATATGTTACGTCATATTCTCAAAAGTCATCAAAAAGTTTGAAATCAGTTCATATGGTTGCACAGTTCGACTTTGGTGAGCATTGCCAATCAAATTCATTTCTTACTGCAAAGGTTAGATGACAATAAGGTGGTGAGACTGCTGATGCTCTGAAGTTAAGGTGCAAAAAGTATGAAAGAAACTAAATAGCTACTATGAATGAAAATAAAGAAGATCACAATATCTGGAAGAGCGTCTTGAAAATGTGTTTCAAGTTACCGGAAATAATCCAAACAAAATGATGCAATTCTTCGTGAAGATGAAGGTAAATAAATATTCAAGTATGTGCTTCTTACTATATTGCATAGCTTCTTTGAGTTGCTCAGTTAATTTTAGGATCGCCAAAGCATTTCTACCCAAAGGTAAAAAATAATGCTCTCCTCTTTGAATAACAACAATGCAATTACGTAATGTAGCAGTGTGCTAACAGTAGCAAAATTGCCATTGGCATCTGTCTTTGCTGCATTGTACAACACGGTATCTGTCTCAGCCCTATAATACAGCACGTTAGGAAGAACAAATTCCGCTGTTTGAGATAGTAAGTCCTCTGTTGCTTGCTTGTATGCACGCATACCTAGATATGATGCTATTTCCAATTACTAGCAGATATCTGCAGAAACGCAAGCAAATTGCAAGATACAACAGACACAGCATTGTATCTATATTAGGTCAAGTTAATGCCTTACCATCCTCTGGAAGTCTAGATCCAATTGTGATGATTTTAGAGCTTTCTATAGATTTCTCGTATTTTTTGGCATCTTTTGTCTTACTGCTACCTTCAATGCCTACTGATGCACTCCCAGGACCAGCAAAAGATGCTTCAGCTGCCAGCTTTACATTCAGTCCACGGTCTTCAAGACTTTCTTGTGTCTTCTTTGATATTTGATCTAGCTTTGTGAACCTGAAATACAATATACGGTTTGATTTTACATAAACACGGCATCAAAATCCATTGTTTTCATTGCTCACATTGGCATGGATTAGACAGAATGAAGAACGAATAGGCCTATCCGGAATAAAATCAGGAAAGAAATTTCTCTAGAAGGCATTATTGCTAAGCGAGCTCTAACCTTCTTTGGTCATACTATACGAACATGTGGAATGGAGAAAGATGTCATGGGATATTCACAGTGATTAAACGACGGTTTCTGTGCATTCTATTCGTCGATAAATGGTTCCCATTCTAATACATACTGGACTTGAAATCTGATCTCTCTACATTTCAGGATAGAGTGTAGCGAAAGGGGGAGCTGGTGGGGATTGCACCTTACAAAATGTAGCTTGTCAGCAAAATTACAGCACAATAATAGTGCTAGTCCGTGTTGTATTGATAACATTAAAGGAAAGTCCTCATTGTCAGCAAACTGGGGAACAATACTGGAATATATGTATTTTGGCTTTGTTTTTGATAGTTTGGTGTATTTGTACTGGTTCAGTACGTTGACCAAGTAATCGAAACTTTGCCCTCCATTGCATCGTTGTTTTTATGTTATTCATGTAACTATATATATATATATATATATATATATATATATATATATATATATATATATATATATATATATATACATATATATAAATAAAAGAAAATAGGAATTCAGCCTGAGGTGAGAGAAGGTGGTGAAAAATTAGGATGGATTAGATTAATTACAATGGCTCTGTTAATGACATGAACCAGTGTTCTGCTATCCAATTGTTGTGGAGGAATATTTCTGATCCTTAAGAAATGTTTGCAGTCAAATTCAATACACTTTGCACTTTATCAAGCAGTAGGCCACATACCTGGCTGTCCATCCAAATCTGTTTGAAAGGCTGCTATACTTTTAAGGGGAATAGATCTAAAATAGTCGCCAAAAGCTTTGACACACTTAGCACTTTTTTAATCTGGGTTTAACAATCATTCCCCTCCTCCACCTAAACCATGCTGGTGTCTGGGAGAGGTGTATGTGATAATGGAAAAAGCTTAGTTGCAAAATGACGCCCAATTTTTCAGGAACAGAACGATATTGTTCCAAGAGGAAGGGGTGGGTGCAAGGCGTAGTGGTTGAACTGCTGAGAGAGCTGCAATTTTTCATAATTTTATGTTAGGGGCAAGGTGTCATGTTGATAAGAACGCATGTTACCTGTGAGGAAAGTCTAAGATTCGAGTCAGACTTGAGGCCTAGACTTAATATTTGCTCACTGTTCACGCAGCAACAAGAAGGGTACCTTGCAGCCACACTCAGGAGATAAAGGTGGCGAAGAAGGAAACAGACCACCATACCTCTTATACTGATAGTTCAGGATAGGTGTTCTCCCTTACAGGCACATTCTTACGTACAAAAGTATACCGGACTACCTTTACTTTTACCTTAGGCCTATGTTAGAAGAAGACATGAAATAGGAGCGGATCCAGAAATACAGGGGGTCATAGCACTCCAAAACAGCAAAACTTCCTATAGCAAGCAATTGCATTAAGAAACTTCTCAAATGGAAAGACAAAACTAAGCCAGATCTCCCCCCCCCACCAAGAGTCTAGCTCTAGATCCGCCGCTGATCTTGACCAAGCAGAAAAGGTGTTGATAGAGGTTTATGTTGAAGCCTTTTAGAATGCATCGATTGTAGAACTGATATGTTAGATACGGAGATCGCTGTGCAAACGCATTCAGAATTCCAATGGCTTATATGTATTTTTGTTGGCATTGCTTGCATAGGCATTTTCTATTAAAATATATCACTTTTATCAGTCTAAGGAGAATTTTTGCAGGAAAATATAATAAGCATTGTTTGTACGAACAATTATCATTGCTACTTTCTAGAAAGTTTACTTGTGTAGTGGTATTCATGAGAGAATTGTACATTTCAATACAAGGGACAAAGATGTATCACTGGAGCAATAAGCAGAGAATTTAAAGGTCGTAACCCCAATGTATTTGAGCTTTACAAGTAGTAAAATTAAATGCATCCTTTACACAAACTAAGAGAAATGCTGGATTAGGAACGTGAGGCTGATGAAAAGCAAATTTCATTGTGTACCTAAGCAGAATTCTCAACATTGTCTAAAAAATGAAGCATAGATGAATAAGATATATTGAAGTTGCAAAGTGCAATTGGATGCTTCACTCAACTTGGAATTTGTTGAGCCTCTTTTTAGCAATAAAGTTCTTCGGCAGAAATGCTTATGCCTAGCCTATTTAAAGTCATTAATTCCTTATCTTATGGCGATAAATGCTTCTCTTGCAGCATATCTCATCATATGTTGTATAAAGACAACATAGCTCTATCGAGTGTTTTCTTGCAAATCGTATTTACGTTTCCTTATTTTTCAGACTTACCTTGCACCCATATCAACGACTTCCAAAAAGTGTGTGCCAAATGTGTCGAAGAACTCTGGATAATTCTTCTCTTTTGCCATATGCTTCACAAATTCACGAAAGTTATCTGTAACAGGTGGAGGTGTTCCAGTTTGAATTCTGGCTTCGTATACAACACATGAAGCTTCATTTTTTATGATTGATTTGGCATTCGATTTCAGTTGCTTTGACATTCTTGTATACTCAGCACTTGCTGTAAAGGATGCCTCAGCAACGCTTAAATGCCTGGATGCTAAAGCAGATGCTTTCGTTGAAAGATCTTGCTGATATTCTGATTCTGTCATGAATGTTTCCACTGAAACCGAATCGCCACACGCAGTTTTTGCGATAACATCGGCATTATCAGGAACTTTGTAGCGTTGGTCAGCTGTTCTTCTGTCTTTCTTGTATTCCGCTTTAAATATCGGAGCCTCAAAGCCTGGATCAAAGCCATCAGGATCCATTGGGTTTCCAGATATTACGTTATAGCCTCTAAACAGATATCCAATATTTGGAAAAATGATATCTCCTGCAAAAAAATGTATCGCAATGACGTATTTATATATGACGTGGAAATATCTTCCGTTACCCATACTACGAACTTCAAAGACACAATGGTATGCATTTTGGAATACTTAGAAACGTTTCCACCTTCAAAATAAACTGCAAGGAGTAAAATTTATAGATGAACTACTGCAAGTTCAAAAATTCAATACAATGCAGCTATGCTTAAAAAAGGAAGCTTTCTCACGTAATTTACATCACATGGTAGGCTTCGCAATCCCTTTGAAAAGTGCTATTTCTATCATCCATTCTGTTAAGCAGTATTCTTATTATATTTTATGTCATTCCAGCATAGCTGCTTCCAGAAGCAGAATCCTCTTCTTTGATTGTATTGAAAAGCTAGCACGGGCTAATCATTTAATTTTGCATTAACAAAGGCTCGGTGTTTTTAAGACAAAGCCTTTTCAAAAGCTACATCTGGTTATATTATCAGAAGGTTTATTAAAAGCAACTGATAACTGCAACAGCAGGTTTGTTAAAAGAAACAGCTGGGCTGTCATTGTCTAAGCCAACAGCAACAGCAATGAAAAGAACAAACTGAAGAATGCTCGGTCAGAGAATGGTCTACAGTTGCAAACGACTTGATGGTGCATAAAAATAAAAACAGCAATTGCACAAAAGAGTGGTCAAGCAATGAAGTAGAAAACCTCTTTTTGTGGCTTCTTCTCCTGATGTTGCATTAGCTTTTATTTCTTGACTACCAATACTGTTTGTTTTATTAGATGGTACTGGAAAACAAAGCAAGTCAGATTTTTCAACTGTTAAATGCAGAAGAAAGCAGAGTAAGACAAAACGGACATATTGAGACTTCTTAGAAGCAGAATGTAACTAGTTATATTCCGAATAAAAATATCATACTAGTGATACTTTGCTGTATAACTCTCCACTTTGCAAACAATCTCAAAAATATCATATTAGAAATAAACTGCACATTGTTACCTTTACAATCTCCTACTGCTAGTAAGGCAAGTAAGAGTATGGCAATTGCAATTTTGTTCATATCTGTTGTAGGAGGAGAACCTGAGTAGAATGTGCAGATACTCTCTCACCCTCTATCTATGGACAAAATTTCTAAAATGTTTTCTTGCACGGGTCAATTGGTTGTTTGTATCATTACTCAACGGGAATTACTGTAGTGAAGAAGTTACCCTATCTACATCCTATTTTTAGATTATTTGCAGGTGGAAAAAATTCCCTTTTTCTCCTTAATTAGCAGGAGACTTAGTTACTAATTAGAGCAGCTTTTATACTTGTTATGACCTTCATTTAAGGTTATGAAAGCTTTTTGTAGCTGCTAGATTGGGCCATGGTCTTAATATCGGTGGACGTTGACCTATATGGCATGGCGCTATGTAAAATTTGGTAAAACCTATCATTTCAGTATAGAGGACCCTCCTAGCTCACTCCCGATGTTTTCACTATGTGCATACATTTCCCACTTTCCTATCACACTTCATGAAATTGGCCAATAAAAGGTATTTGATCTGATATTAAGATTATAATTTAGTAGACGGATAACATTAGCAAAAATTGCAGAATATGGCTAAGTAATTAGGATCCATAAGTTTCCAGTCTTTATGCATCGGGAATGAGTTGCCTTGCAGCAATTAAAAACTTGTAGAAGCACAGCAACCGCAAAATGACTTGAGAGCTATCAGCTTCTTTCTATGAAAGTATAAATTTTCCTACTTTTAAGTAACTAATTGCTGTCCTCCCATTTAACTTCTCAATGACTATTTGGTGCATAATTCATTGTGTCAAAGCTGTGTATTTTCGGACATCACAATGCAATGCATGACAAGGAAAATCTTGTTACGACTTTGTAAGGTAGTTTTTCAACGTGCAAAGCACTCCCTAAAAAATCAGTGTTCACGGTTGGAAGGTAAGTGTGGACGTCTGATGCCAATGAGTTTCTGGGAAAATGCAAAAAATTCTTAACAAAAATTTGTGCCAAAATTATATCAAAATGGCATATAAATATTTGTAAGAAAATGCCATAAACGAGCGAAGTAAACCTAAGTTGACAGTTCATTAATTATGTCACATATCACTCAACTTTCAACAAGAATTTTGAAATTATTCACTACAGCGAAGGTCAAAGACTTGAGATAATTACTAGTTTGCAATTGTAATACCAAAATTTTATTGTTTTCCTTGTCTTTGTAATCCTTTCATTTTGTTGTTTCTCCCCCACTGTACTGGTGATGGAACTAGAATAGTGTCAAAATGTGTACTAATAAAACGATACGGTATAGACGCTTTATATTTTACAAGGACTACTTTATAAGGAGCCCTACAAATAGACAGTCAAAATATGTTCTCTCGAGTGCCAAATAAGCGGGGGGGGGGGCTAATAAGCTGGGGGATTAGAAAAAATTCCAAAATTCATAAACAGGTGAGTCAAAATATATGTAGGGGGTTGTAATTTAAGAATTGGCTTTAAATGGCTATAAAACGATGGAAAGAACGAAAACAGGTTTTCAGAAGCATAGCAGTAAAATATATACAGAAGCATGATATTTTTCCATGAAAATTGTGCGTAAATAGTACTAACACAGAAGTAAAGTGAAACGAAGGGCTCGTAAAAAAGTAAATCTCCTTGAAATTAATAAACGGGGGGATTTATAAAGTCTGGGGGTTGAAACAAAAGCGGAAATTAACAAGCGGGAGGACTGTTTTGTCACCTGAGAGTAATGAACTACTACAAACTGCACAAGCCTAAGGAGAATTTTAATTCAAAAGCATTTATAACTGCAAATAGTCAAGAGTTAGGAAGATGGTTCCCTTCATTTACAGCTGCAGCTAACATAGATACATTTATGAAACTTCTTCCTACCTTATGAACAATAAGGTAAAATTTAGAATTTTGATGGCTTCTTGCATCTGTACCACTTTATGCCACTATATGCGCTGTAAAAATTAAGGAACTATTAAGGAAATTTAGTACTAGAGTTTGCCAAAAGAGATCCAGAAATAAGGAGCATTTAGAACTAGAGCTTGAGCTAGGCTCCTAATAAACAAAAAGCGTATTGTTTATTAATAAAATGGATTGTATTTATTACAAAGTTAGCCGAATTTGTTACGTCAGAATAAGGACCAACTCACCAAAAATAAGGTCTATTTGCCCAGTTGTAAAAGTCCACTTCTGGTCGCTCTACTGATCACATGCTCCATACAATATAGTTCAGATACCAAAGCTTCAAAGCTCTCACTGCAAGTAGGTCATTACGTCGTCACAATCAGGTAATTTTTGAAGAGTTGATGGCTACGTAATGCTTGTACAACAGTTGGACGAATGTATAGTTTAAGGAAGCATTTACTGTATTTGCAAAAAACCAATCTCAAAATGGTATTTTCCAGCCATCTGAGAACCTCCATTTTGAACATATTTTCCAGCCCATCCATGGTGGGCCTTATATTACACTCCGGGTACTAAAGGATATCTAACAGAGTTTCTGTTTAAAAGATTAGCAGAATGGCTCTGTTACTTGCAAAAACCAAACGCAAAATAGCATTTTCAATCCATCTGACAACTTATATTTTGAAAATTTTGGGCCCTGTAAGAGACACTGGATACTAGAGAATGTCTAGTACGTTGAAAGTTTTCGAAAACAATGCTTACCCTCCTGCCTCTATCGCTTGTAAATAGGCAAAGAATATTGCTTTAAGACACTTGAGTTATTAGTGATCGATGACAATAGAAAAGCTTATCAATTACGTACATCCAGGTAAACTCAACCATAAAACCCCCTAACCAAAGGGTTCTCGCGACGTCCCTGCTAGCTACGTAAAAATTTTTATGATTTTTTTCTGGAATTTCATTTTCATTTTGCTCCAAAACTCAATATTTAATCTCCGCTGTTAAAATTTTGATATTTGATTTGAGACAGATAAAAGTTGGCTTTATAGATGGCGAGGCCGGAAAGTTTATGACACTCAATATAACTCTAGTACTGGTAGTAGGTGGCTTAAAGAGGCCCGATACGCAAGTTTTCTATCCCGAATATCATTTATCCTTCATCAAAGAACTTCAAAATGATTGAAGCAAAAATTATTTATGACTGATATATTGCATTAGAATACTTTAACTCTATTTTATGAAGGAAATTCTTCAAAGAACCTTACTTTTTATAGGCCTATTGATGCGGAAATTCAGGTGTAATAAGCAAATGTTCATTCATATTCCCATATGTCACACTCGTTGCTAAGTGTGATGAAAATAAGCTTAAATATTCCATGCACAAAAATTCAAAGATAATAAGCAAGCAATACAACAAACAAAATTGGACACAAACGTTGATAAAAAATGATGTGTTCACGTCAAAGCTTTTGTGTTTCATTGAGAGGCCAGGTGGGAAAATCTTTCGGCAAAGATTGAAAGTACGGCTACTTTGGATTCATGAAAAATCCAAGCAAATATACAACTTGGTTAAGGTTTTATAATATAGTATAATAAATATACAATATTTCTAAAACTAGAATAGTTGGGTCTATTGTAACGCAATGATAACAAGATGGATGATCCTGCTCTCTAGGGGGCAGATTTTTTTACCGAAGTTTAAAATAAACACAAAAACATCGTGCAATAAACAAATACTACTTTCTCTTTGAAAAAATTGATTTTATCAAGTACGATAAATAAATTTGCTAAAATAGTATCGAGCAATAAATCCTAGATAGTGCACCTGTATCACTATCTTGGAGATAACTTGAAATGTGTTTGCAGGAAGTCTCATCGAAAGGCCATGACAATTTCTTTTGCAATATTTATTTTAAAATTTGCTTTCTTCAAATGACTCTTGCCATATTTTGTAACAACAACCAAAGACTTTTTTCTGTGTCTGCCGTTGTAAGACTTTGTAAATTGAGTACTGTTAGACCATAGCCATTCTACAATTTAACCATTTTGCATTGCGGAAAGCACAGATGTTGTGCCGAACATAGCAATCTGGTGCAAAAATTTGAGGGGCCAACTTTAACGCAGCATTTTCGTACTACTTGCGCAATGGAAATTTATCTTAACAATTTGGATTAAAAACTGGCACAGTATATCAAGTGTATGTATTGAATTGGCACGTGTTTTAACTCGCAAATCGGAAATGATATACTAAGAGTTCACTGGTCAAAAATAAATCAATCTAGGGGATAGTCATTTAATGTTATAATATTGTTTATAAAGGTCTATTAGCGGAACAATTTGCTATCAATTTATTAATACACAGGGCTTTCTGAATATTTTAGCTGTAATGAATGAGTTAGATCCAGATTGTTCCCTCCAATAACAGAATTGTTCTCATTAGTGACACAAAGTGAAGGCATCAAAGCAAGCACACATGAAAAAGAAGAAATACTACTTAGAGGAGACTCAACGAACGCCAACATGAGTTCTCCTAGCCTCCTTGTAGCATTGGAATGTTCCCGAGATTCTGCTAATAGTTGTTGGTAGGCCTATTTCTGAAGTAGAATTAGCTCTCTGGAACTGAACAAATAGGCTTGTCTTAAAACTCCACTGGTGAATGAAATTGACTTCGCCTCCAGCATACCACCCATCACCCGTGAAAAGACACTTTGCTCTCGACAGAAGGCACAAGTTATGCGCCAAAAATCCTCAAAATACTTTATTGTACTTTGTATCATGATCTTCCTTGATAATGAACCTATTCAGGTCCACCTGCCATTTTTTCGATTTGTATAAACATTTGATAGAAAATGCAATTACTTTTTTCATCTACCAAAAAGTGAGGAAAGTCAGTAGGCCAAAACAATGGGGAAAGCCATTAGTGAGAGTTTAAGAATTGCATTATATACTAAAGAGCTTTCACCAAGCATTGTAGATCCATTTGTCATTTTTTACTAAATGCCGCACAGCTCTGGGAGAAGCGAAAATGTGGCTGTTTGCGTACGAAGAGTCGGTGTAATTTGACCCACATAATAACATGGAAGGAAACCTTCATGCCAATGTAACGTAGCTGTTGGTAAGAATCAGTTCAAATTCTTTAGATGTTGCATAAGCTATCTTCCCGTTTCTTGAAACATCCAAATTAGCTTGGTAGAGCAGTGGTAGATATAAACCGCAAAACATATGGCATACATGGCATTAATTCATGGTAGGCTCTGAATATTTAGGAAACTGTTGGTTGAAGATCTAATTAAAATGCTTTGGAAATTTGTAGTGATAAACATGAATAAAAGAGTTTTATGGATTTGTAGGTTATGATTTTGTGCTTAAACAGCTATCTGGATTTGCCAAGTATGTATTCCTCATTGTATGTTAGGCAATGGAGATAGAGTGTGCCATTACAAAACATACTGCATGGAACGAGCCTTGGGCTCTTTAGCACAGTAAGTAAGGTCAGAAATACAAAGAAAATGCTTAATCATGCTCGAATAAAGCATTAGGATGATAGAGACAGAATGGGCTAGAGTTAATGTCAAAATATCAGATAAACGTTGCTATGGCTCCTTTACATACCACTAAAAATGCTCGTTCAAGTTGATCTGCCGCCATTGAAAGCATGGGTCTGGATTATTTTGCTGCAAACAGAAAACCATGCTTCAAGTTCTTGTTCGTCTTGGGTTGCACTGTCGTGACAGTAATACGTATTCAGAAGTCACACAATCAAAGCTATGTGAAACTCAAACCAGTTTTTATGTTAGATGAAAGGCCTTTTCGTCTAACTGAATACAGCGCATGCTCAAAGTTTCGTTTTTAATTTGGAGGAAGCGTTTTCGTGAACATGAAGCTTCAATTCTTGTTGTTGATTATTGTCTCTCTATTTACTTACATAGACTGTAAAGCGAAATGGCGAAGAAACATGAAAACATTCTCACATGCAGTAAAAGCAGCATACTGTGCCGCAAATGAAGAGATTGAGCTGTTTGCATACAACAAAGGCCCGGGTGTAATTACTGAACAGTGGTATACTGGCTACGAATGCTTGGGTCCAAATACAACAATCCGTTATTATGTCGACGATAATTCACAGCCTTCTATCGAAATGAATTTGTATATGGCCCATGGCATTGGATTTGTCTCAGAGTGGACCAAGAAAAATGGTGCTGATAAAGAAACTGAGCAAGGCAATGATATACATGAAGAAACGATTAAAGGAGAGAGAGTGGAGATTTTCCATCCAGAGCTGGCTTACCCAGATGATCCAGGTACAACCCCTACTACCATAAACTACTAATTTTTCTATCAATTTTAACTAATTTTCCTTCCATGTCAATGTAACTGTTATTTTCATTCCCTCTAGCAAGTTTCATTTGATCTATATCTTTCCACTAAGAAAGTCCATGTATTAACAAGAAGCTTAACTACACTGCTTGATATTCCATTTGCGTTTAAGGTTCTGCATACAGTGATCTTTGAGGTTACTTAATTTCCAGTGAAACGTAATGTAGGCTATACTTTCTGATAAAAACTTAAAGCTGAGGAAAAAATTAGGCATTGTCATGTAGCAAAAGAGTGTAGCTCTACCATCCACTTCTGGTATGTGTAGTTTGCAAAATTATCTTTTACTTTGGTATGAAGTCTTAAGGCAAACTTACTGCACACCAAGTATGAGCTAAGACTTCATACTGAAGTAAAAGATTAGTTTGCTAGCCACACATACCAAAAGTGGATTGCAGAACTCTATTATTTGCTTTTCAAGGTGATCATCCAAATATAGAATTTCCTGTGCACACTAGTACCCTTTTAAATATTTCTGTGCACATCCAAAGCCTCAGTGAAATGTCCAATACTAAGGCATGTAAACTATTATTTGAATAGAAATGCATAAAATCAGGAGATTTATTTCATGATTGTGCCTTGCATACTCCTTATCTCTTTCTAGATAACTACAGTGGTTAGCATCTTACACATTTGTATCATTTGTGTACAATTGTTGTGGCATCTGATCAGTGATTGACTATACATTTTAGCTTTTATGTCAAGATACCCAAGATAGACTTAGTTGTTTGCTCTTCTGGGTTTCAGTTTAGTAATTTTGCAGTGTAGTGCTTTTGTTAGTGTTGTACACCTGCATTGAAATATATATATATATATATATATATATATATATATATATATATATATATATATATATATATATATATATA
>WIPJ01067683.1:170486-190742 GCA_018155075.1 Cassiopea andromeda
ATACATATATATATATATATATATATATATATATTATATATATATATATGTATATATTTATATAAAATCTTACACATTTCCTCAGTTATCTGACACAGGAACTATCCTCTCTCAGGTATACCCTGGACCACCAGAAGAATTGGACATGCTTCAAAGGAAGGTGGCTTGTACAATACCATTAGGATACCATTCCAAAAATCATTCAAAGTTACTTTCATCACTCCAAACACTGGAATTTATTGGTACATTATTCGTGGGGCCAGAAACTATCCGCTTGTAATTGGGGACCTGATTTTACCATCAACTGCCAAACTGAATGTTTATAAGGTTGAGAATTTTGTTGCTAAACCTGAAGAGCATATTGTACTTGGATCAACAACTCAAAAATCTGGCCTGCTTTACAAAGTTTTTTTGGCTGGTACAAGCAGTAATTTCACTTACTTAGAAGGATGCTACAGAGCAATAATTGATGATGAAGAGGAATTCCAGTACCTTTCATCTGGCACTGAGGATTTATTCCTCTCAGCATTCTATTTTAAAGGTGGATTATTCCATGGTGACAGTGCAGGGGTAACTTTTTTTAAGTATCCAGGGACAGTCAGTGCATATAAATTTTTTGAAGAGGATCCAGTCATGTTTGAACACTCTTTTCAGCTAATTTGGAGATGCAGTGAGCAATTTGATAATAAATGTTTTAAAGTTTCAAAGGAGTGCTACATAAAGGGTGGCAGTGAATATTGCAAAGACAAGGATAAGATCATAAAGCAAAGTAAATTCAAACCAGGACCAGCCAATATTACTTCATACGTGTGGACCTATGAATGGTGAACATTCTTATATTTGTTAATTGACTTTGGGGTTAAGGTATTGTTTTGGTAGTCCTATTTTGATCATTGTCCTGCATCCTGTTGGTCTTTTGTGAGGCGATGGGTCATAGGGGCAAGCTATCTGGTTGGGCCATTCGGATGAATGCTCTAAGGGCAGGCCATATTCACAAGAATGTTTGAAACATTATATTTTTCCATTTCTAAGTTTTTCAAATGCTACATAGCAACTCATTTAGGAAGATTGAGGGAGGACAGGAGACATTAGGATTGCAATAATGAAGACATATTCAACAGTTTTTATATATGCTATGCAATTACTATATTTATTCTTTGTGACCAATCAAAGTTGGGAATTTCTTACAAGGTGCAAGTTTATGACCTCTATAGTTGTTCCTTCTCCCTATATTTTTCCTTTTTGTTTAAACAAGAAACTTCTAATGACAGAAGAATTGGTCAATTTTTCTTTGCAGACATTAAGTCAATATTCCCAAAGTTATATTTGGTGCTGCTTTTATTAGGCACATAGGTTGCTATTATTAACAGACTGTTGATGAATTTCTGCCTGCTTTTACTCATTATTGCTACAGGTGTAAACATGTGAATAGGTTCATTATAATTGCAGATACAATCATAAGGCTGTTTCATGCAGCACTAGTGTAGTTGCTACATGTGCTCTAGTATGAGGGTACTCTTTTAAAGCATGTACCCACCCATTATATGAATGTATTGCATATTGTTGATTGAGACAGCAAAATGTAGTAGGATTAGATTCATTTATGGCATTACTGGAAGTGTAGATATTCATTTCATATTGAGCTCAATTTTAATTCTTATTACTATGTAGACATTGCAAATTGCCTATCAGACCTCAGTGTTTTTGTGTATCCAACTATTTGAACCTCCAGAAGTGCCCATTTTAATGTAATCTTAACCCCATGCTGTGGAGTGCACTGATGATCACATTCCAGCGCATGTTTCAGATACAATACATATCAGATTTGCAGCAAAGCAATACTCACTGTCCACTTTGGCTAATCTTACTTGAGACATTGTCATAGAAAGTTTGAGGCATTTCCTTTTGCAACTTGTGACACAACACCACTGCAGGGCTCACTCATTTGAGTAATTTCTCACTTCACATGCAAAGCTGAAAAATTCCACCCATTCCTACAATTTTGCAATAAAAATGTAAAAATGAATAGTGCTTTTCTGTCACAAATGTGTACTGATAATCCAGGTGTTTCTTGACTATTTAATGATATTTTATTTTTTTGATCTTTTCCAACCTAGACCTTATTAGGACCCCCCATTTATTAATTTTAGGGAAATTGAATTTTTCTACAAACCCCTCATTTCACTTTCTGTCTTTGTCAGTAGTATTTACATCCACTTTTCATAGCAAAATAGTGTACTGTAGCATATATTTTAGTTTTGTGCTTTATGACAACCTGTTTTTGTTCTTTCCGTCCGTGTATAATCATTTAAAAGCTTTTTCCAAAGTCCGACCTCCCCGTTTGTTTTGACCCCCGTTTATTACATCTCTGAATTTTTCAGATTCCCCCTGTTTATCAGGACCCCCGCTTTTATTTGGCAATTGATAGTACATGCCTTCGCATATACTTCAATGCTTCTCACTTATTTTTTCCAAGGGTCCCCCATGAAAAGAGAAAATATTTCTCGCCCTCCAGTCACTATAAAAAAGACTTCTTCTTCTTCAATTTCCTTACTGATTGGCGTTGCAGATCATGCGCTGCCACAATTCTTTGTCTTCCACGTCTTTCAGAATGTCAATTGTCTTCAATTGTCCCAGCCATCGAGCAATACCGTCTAGAACTTTTTCTCTGTCTTCCTCGAGCTCTTTTCCAAGATGCTCCAAACTACACCTCCTTGTTACGTGCCCAATAAACCGTACTTTTTGTGTCCTTATCTTATTCATAAGGGTTGCATTTCTAGTAACTTCCATCATCACACTCTCATTAGTACGTTTTGCTCTCCATGGAATCTCTTGCATTCTCAAAAAAACCCACATTTCCATTTAGTTCTTTTTTCAGCAGCTTTCCTCAGTACCCAAACAAGACTATTATCTACTAAAATTTTATATGTAAACCTTTTCCCCAGGATCATACTCGCACCTCCTAGCATTACATCGTGTCCGCCTTAAGGAGTGAATCCCAGTATTTGAGATATGCTGGTATAGGTGAATCGCTTGAACTCTTTGTCTCCTGTATTCTCTGGCTGTAGCGAGCCACGAGCTTCGAGCAGTGGATGTCAACAAATATAAGTGATAGAAAAGAAAGGGAGAGACTTTAGGGTACTAGAATGGAGAATAATGTATACACTTGAAACTGAGTATGCATAAGATTTTGCATATATCAAAACCAAACTATTGTCCAGTCACTTTGCGGCCATATAAGATTTGTTTCGTTCTTTCAAAAGAAAAAAAGAAGCCTTTTACGGCCGTGTAGCGACTAGACAATTGTTTGGCTGTGACACATGCAAAATCTCACTCATATTCAGATTTTTTCACTTTAGATCTCTGCTATTGAGACATGTACATGCTGCAAACAGTGGTGTACCGTGAAGGTGTTCCCTTGATATTCTTCAGGTAGAGCAAATTAGGAGCAGTTGACAAGTTTGGGAAATCTAATTGGAAAATAATGGGGACATCTATTTGGCGGAAGCTGGCTTGCTGGTAGCCTTGTCAAATTATGAAGGAAGCAGAATGCACGCTACAAAGCAAAGAGGACATACACTTCTTATCATTAAGGCAGCGTTGCCATGAGACCGTTTCCAACTAGAACCGGAGAGTCCTGGTATGGATAGGCCTCATTTTTCCACAGGACTGTTTGGGACGGTTCCATTTGAGACTGCTAATTCGTTCCAACTGGGTCTGCTTTTGAAGTATGTCCCAATTGGAACCCAACTTGTGGAAACAGAAGGAACGTTTCCAAATGGGTCCGGATAGGAAGTGAAGGATGTTCGAAAAAAAGTAATTGGCGCCTTTCTGCTACTCTTCTATTGTTCTTTTGATCACATGCTAGGCAAGTATCTCCTGTGCAGTTTTAAACGCTCATATTTTGTATGCATGTTAGTGAACTGCATTTTATAAAATTTCGTACTTATAACAGTTAGTCTTAATTAGCTCTATATTCCCCACAAGCTTGTTCTCCCCAGTTTTGCTAACAGGTAGTAAAGCAGTTCTTGGTGGAGAGTGAGCAAGTAATTAGCTGAAACTTCATTGTGCTTTAAACTAACAATATTCCACATTGCAAGCCAGTCGTCTAGTCAATATACTACTCAACTCATACATTCCCTTAGATCATAAATCAAGAATGTATTTTTAGAATGGGCTTAATAATCAAAATCTAGCACCTTACGGAATCCATTTCTAGCACACACATGAGCTATGCTCTCTCACTCTCTCCCTTCATGCCCAGTAATAATCTGTACCCTGCAATTGCCAAACTCTTGAATGAAGAGAAATAAACAGTTGCGAATGGTTAAATTTTTTTAAAGAAAACACCGATAATAAGCTACACAGAACAGTCTCCGCAAGTGTCAATAGAATTTACATTACCACTGACTACGCCTTGCGGGTGCCATTGTTGCTAAGCCTATGGGTTGAGTGTAGCAGCTGTGGAATACCTTGATGGGATAATAATTTTATGAGGAGTAGAACATGTTTCTCCTTCTTAGACAATAAATCTCCAGTTAAGTATGGGACAAAAGGGTAATTATTCCCACCTGCATGTAATCTGAAAATAAGATGTAGATTAGGTAACAGCTTTACAGCTTGAGTTCCAATTGAGTAAAGATGTAAACAACTTTCACCTCCAACCTGCAACCAGTTGACCCATGCTAAAAATATTTGAGCCATTTTGCTAATAAGCAGAGGGACAAGCAGTATTTCTCCACTCAATTTGACAGTGTATTAAGTACTTCTCACAGGACACTAGAAATGTGCAAAACTGCAACTGCCATGCTTTTGTTAGCCTTTCTGACGATAGGAGATGGAAAAGGTAATGTTTTAAAATTTATATATTTTTGTCAGTTCATCTCTTATGAAATTTGCCTCCAGTTATCAACTAAATGAGCAGCAACGTCTTAGAGGTAGGTAGCAAATTTTCACACGCTAATTGCAAAAACCATCATTAGAAACTGCGAGAGGAAGAGATGAGGATAATGTTGGAGCTGGAAATTGAACAAAATATAATTTTTTGATATTGAAAAGAACATTTCAAAGCTTGATGAAAAGGGAATCTTGCAGGCAGCTAGGTTTGGATAATATTGTGAAAGGTTACGTTTCGATGGTTCATACCATTCGCTACTTCTGAAAAAACATGAGGACGTCATGATCAGCAAAGAGTTAGAGCGATTCTAGAAAGACGTAAAAACATTAATAATCAAGCCTTGAGCATTACGCACGGGATGAAACTAACAGAAAGCTTTACAGATTATGTCTGTAAGACGCAGGAAATAGATGGTAAATGACATGCAAGTAGTTGGAACATTATTTCTACGATCTAAACAAAAGATGAATGTGCAGTGATGAATAAATAGCTACGCACTCTTAAAATGGAATGTTGTAATGCTCTTAGCAAGTAGTTTGCTTTAGGATAACGAAAATCACTCTATAGAGTCAACTTAGGCTCAGTAAAATCGCAATTGATCGTAGGTAAATTCGCACATCCAGAAATAGTGGTTTATAAGTCCCCTAGTCTTAGTGAAGAAAGTTTGTAGTTATAGCATTAGTTTAGTATTATAATTTTCTCTAAATTTCCTTTTGGTGTATGATCATTTACAGTATACGCCACAAAAAATTTCTTATTTTGATTTACTTTGCTCTCCAGTGCTAGTCATCTATTGATACATAATGACTTAGTTTGCTCTTCAGTCCAATTCAACACAAAAAGCAATAGCCAGGAGGAAGGTGAAGTCGAAATTGCTGAAGCATCAGGACTAGCAGCCGCTAAAAAAGGTTTTCTGCTTTATTGATTTTCTGCTGTTTTGTTCTATTTTGTTTAGCGATTAATATATCTGTTTGTGTTGTTTTGGTATGTAGCCAGATTAAGCTGTTCAAGAAGGCCTTATTTTGAGTATCGTCTTTTTGTGAACGGAAAATCAAATCAGTAGTTGATGATAGGTGTTGACAAAGAACAAGCTTTTGAAACAACAGAAGTGCTAAATTCAATGGCAAAAATTACATTTTCGATTTGATTGAAATTTCCTTTTTATGACAAAGGACTATATCTTAATGCTTCTTTTGAGAAGCAAAATTGCATTGTATCTGAGTAGTTCAAAACTGGATGAAATTATGCAATTTCTTAATAGCGTTGTGGGAAAAAGTTGTACTATATGTTGAAATTGATAACGTTTTAGTGCAAGAAGTGTGTAGTGGATTTGTATGTCTTAGAAAATTCTTGAAAAGAAAGAACGAGATGAATATGAGGGAAAATATGCTATATTGTTTAAGAAGAAGGAGAGACGTGAAAATGACAAGCTGATTAGCCCGCCAAATCATCGAAACTTGTAAGATACTTTAATACTATATTTTGTAAGAAAACGAAGACGACCCCACTGATGATGAGCAATCAGAAGACGAAGAGGAACCTGTTTCAGATGAGTCATCAAAAGTATCAGATGAACCAGTAGATGATAAAGAGGAACCATCGAAGAGTGAAGGTAAGGATATCGTCATAGATCTATGAAATGAGTTGTCTCTAGGGAGCTAATTCACCAGCATGGAACAGAGATGACGAAACTGCAGGTGATGCAATAATGTAAGATACTTGGGGCTTGCGGCTATGACTTCTCGCTTAGGTTGCATTTCTTTGAAAACTTAGTAAGAATGTTAGATACTATAGCATTTAAAACATCATTTCAGTTATTTGACTTTACAGTCATTGCAGTTGTAAGCATAACGAGAACATTTTCATAGATTTCACCAATCAAATAGGCCTTAAAATATCATGAGGGTACCAACAGCAAATATAATGTTTCAAAAATGTAGGTACCGATGGCTCAGGTCCCCTAAGGACCCCGGTTGCATCATCCCTGATGTAGTTGTGCCTTGAAGGAGCAACTCTACGAATCAAAGAAATATTGCATTGTTATTCATTGTTTCTATGGATATGTAAAATAAATTTATTTTCAGTTTTGAATATGTTGCAGTGAGATGCATGTTGTTGCCTTGTTTTCTCCAATTTGGACTTTATTCCACATTTTATCACAGTTTCTTTCGTATTCCTCTACTCGTTTCTTGAATGAAATATTTTCTAGAAAAGCTAAACTGTGCCAAACTTAGCTGTTCTAAGCCAAATTATTCTTTTAAAAGCCAAACACATTCTGGAGAAGCCAAAATTCTGAAATATTGATTTTGATTTCCTGTTATATTACATGATATCAAGGTGGCAGTAAACATTCTCAATGGCACTGTGTGTTATTTTCGACATTGTTGGGTCTTCTCACTTGATTATAATTGAAATATCTTGGTGTTGCAATATTCATTTATATCTCTTAGGTAAGCTTCTATGCTGTAAGTACAAATAGATCCATGCGTACAAAATGCAGGAGATACCCCCTGGGGCAAATTGTAAGCAACGGCAGCGTCTGTCAGCCCGCTTCCTTCCATGCTCAGGCTCATTTTTATAGCTCCTACTTTTAGTTACTGTCATGCGTCCAATTGTATTTAACAGTAAAGAAAGCAAAACTGTGGCAAGACTTTATAACATTCTGGCAGCATTTTATACTTCTACTCTGCTAAACGCAAGTGGCCGAACTGATTTCAGTTGGCCAATATCCATCGATATTGGAAACTTGCTGCTGGGAATCCCGGCAGTGTTGAATAACCTCGCAATACAGTGACATGTCATTGCAATAATTGTAGCTACTGCGTTTAGCTAAGAAAGAGGTCGTGATAGATCCTTGGCTAGCTGTGCTTTGACTGTTTCATGAGAATCAAATTTATATGGCGCATGTTCTTTTACTCGTAGGTAAAATTGGTCGTTTGCAATCCGACTTCCCCATATACTCCTACAATGTTGTGTCATATAGAAAAGATACTGCCCCAAATCGCTGCTCGTGTAGAAAGAGAACATGCTGGTGTTGTGCTCGTATTTCAGTAGGACGAATTAATAAAAGAGGTAAGTGCCGAAAAAGACATTGCAACTAATCTTTGAATTGTATAAGACCAGTTTCATCTAAATTTTGTCGTGTCTAAAAGTCTCTTCTTAAACAGTCTCGTTATTTTTTGATAAAAAGAATAGCAGTATAAGCAAGTATCTATAGTTTGTTTGTTCTTAAAATTCTTTTGGCAATAAAATCATTGGGAACTCATTCAATATTCGGAGGAAACCACTCTCAAAAGCATGCAATCCTTACAAACCTTAGTGAAAACTTTTACGTCTTTTGTTCTTTTTAGCTTGTATTAAAGTCACCTATGTCTCAGCACACTGGGTATCGTATAAGCACAATGTTATAAACTTAACTTTGTCTATTCAGGGCTTTACTTTATGAAAATATTCTTTATGAAACACGTGTTGAAACCATTATAATCTCCTTCAAATAGCTATATCTTGCGTTCATAACCACTTATTTGTAGAAGGCCCCATTGCACAATTTACAATCTCTTTGTTTGTTATCAAAGATACTTGGTGGAAGGTGATATATTGAGTTTTTGTATCAACTTACACCGCAATAATCATTCTTAAGAGTGGTGAAGTGAGTGACTATAGGTTGGCTGAAAATCAGTATGGTTATTTTTAAAGACGATTATATTTTAGGGGATACATTTGCGGCTGACTCTGGACAAAAAAGTTTTTTACTCTAAGGAAATTTCAGGTATTTATATTAACTATTCAAATTTTGAAGTCAAACGTTTTTGGATCAGTTTACTTATTATATTAATACTTAAAGATCAAACTATCCTATTTTGCTTTGATTGGATATGCCACTTTTTCCGAATTCTATCGCAAATAAGAAAGGTCAGGTAATCAACAGGTTTGGGAGTATTCATCTTAACTTTCATCATTTAAAGCCACAAGACCTCTATGCAGGAAGAGAAATTTTGATATGATAATCATTATGCCCAGTCCTGTTTTTCAATGCGATTTTGAAGATCATGTAACCAATTATGAAGGTACAAAAGAGGCTGTGAGTAGTTGAAAAATAGGCTATTCTTCCTATTGACTAGCGACTAACTAGTTCCAAAATCTAAAACTAATGACTATCTATTTTCATCAGTTGACTCATGACTGAAGGGATGCACTTCAACTTCCCGAACAAAGTTTGTTAAACATTCAATGGTGATAGATCTAGTTAATATTAATAGTTTTTGCTTCAGTTAAGGAATATTCTCTAAATCGGTCGCATGTTAGTATGATTTAGGATAGCACATTCTGAAAGTCCGGTGACAGTTGTTTTTTCATATTGCAATCCCTGATCGAAGCAAACAAACAGTTTCTTTTGATATGTAATGTTAATACCAGGAAATTTGCACCAATGGAAATTTTGACAATTTTTAAACAGAAATTTTAATAGTGGGTAACCTTTCTTTTTATTGACTGAATAATATCTGAGGATACGCCTCCCTTCTATGTGTGATATCCAAACACAGGATACATAATTCAATTTGTTTCATACAAGCTTTAAATATACATTTAATTACAGCAGAGACCGTTTGTTTTTTCAAGTGAGAAATCCGCCACCTATTTGCGTAAATGTCCCGTACTTGAGAAAATTAGCAAAAGTCTGCTTGCGTCTCTACAACATCAAATGGAGGAAGGAACGTAGTGGATGTGCAAAGATTCAAGTGAAGGTCGTAGGTTTTAAACTGAAAGAATTTAAGCTGGGATGCTTTAAATTTCAAAATTATTGATGATCTAAAACAAGGTAATTCATACAGTGAATGAGATAAATTTTATCTTCATCGCCAATGCAAGCTTGATGTAATCGTATGTAGCTAAAGAAGCTTACTATTTACTGCTATGAATTGCTTCTCCTATTTTGTATCTTGCAGTCTTCTCTGAGCTCAGTTAATCGTACAATGGTAATAGTTTTTAATAAGACTTGCTGCTCATGTTCCGCTGAACCCTAGTTTTCCATAATTGTAGACCCGAGGTTCCGCCAGAAGGTGCACAAATGCCATGATTGACAATGAAATTTTTGCTTACCTGTGCAGTTATATGGACAGGCGTCCTCGAGCCACTAGAATATTCCCTTGTGGTTGCGCACCTGCAAGAAGGTTGAAAGCCATTGACTCTATGATTGTCAGCTCTTTTGAAGAACTTTAGAGCACATGAATTTGAGATGGAATTTTGGAGCTGCTGCAATCAACTGGGAAACCATTGACTAGGGTGATTTTTCGTATAACGAAAATAGGCTTTACTGGTGTTACAGTTGAATATATCTACATCATTGCATGGAGGTTTTGTACTGCTCCCCTAATATATGAAAGAAAGAGAAACTCAGTAGAAGTTTGCATTTTGAAATTTTAATTAAATTATTTCGATTAAAAAAGGGACAATATCTTTAAATTAAGAGATATCCTTCTATGCGACGATTACATTTGCCACCAGTCTTACTAAACATGCTGAAATCATCTAGCAATGCACTTAACTCTTTTTCTTACATTGTTTGCAGATGGAAAATTTATGCAATAAAATTACACACTTCAATAACAGAACTATATTATTTCGAGACAGCCAATCATATCGTGCTGCTGTGTCACCGTACGCCTAGGATATGTTTTGTAGCACTGTCGTACGATCTTAAACTAGATTTAGAGCAATCGAAAATGCAAGATTAATTATTTGATTCAACCACAGGGCTCAGGGTAGGACATTCCAAGGCATTACTTGATCCTGTGGTGAAATGACATGGAGTTGCAAGACAAGGTGAAATATCTCATTCCAAAAGAGTATGGTAGTTAAGTCTAGCAGTCATCTTCAAACTACATAATACGGCCAATTTCGTTAAAAGCTGGTTGAAAATAGAAAAATCTGGTCAAGTCACGCTCCAAAGGACCAGTCTCACCCTACTCGTTAGAAGAGATGAAATAGCCTTTTGTTGGGTAAGTGTAACAGCTTACTACAGTCTCACCCTACTCGTTAGAAGAGATGAAATAGCCTTTTGTTGGGTAAGTGTAACAGCTTACTAGTATTTGACTTTTCCGATTATCCAACATACCTTCGTGTCATCGTTCAGGGAATGACCCATCAAAATGACACTACCTGTTTTTACTAAAACTAAGACCCCGTCCACATGTATGACAAACGTAAATAGAGAGAAATTCCTGTGCATCTGTCGACTTTGAAGAAGTTTAGAGGATGGGTGTAGATTGATAACCTGCGCATGGTAACTTCAGAAGGCCTCTTAGATTTCCTAAGACAGCCCAGATTTTTCTAATTCAAAAAGGGTACTGTCTTAGTGCCTCTAAGCTCTCCGTTTGCCTGATAATCTGGATAAACCAGCATAAAACAGGGATGAAATTGCCTTATAATCTATCATCAACCTATGCCAAACGATGCACTTGAATGAAAGTGAAATGAGTAACTGTCAGGCCCCAATGTCAATACCGAAAGCGAGATGACAAACTATTGCGCACGAAATCTAGCGAAAATTATGGCACCTTTGTCAAATATGAGAATGTACACTTAAATCACCGTGAGATTGTTCACCCTACCGAATTGTCATTGGTGGTGAATGCAAGTTCGTCCTAAGTTTGGTATTTCTATTAATCATGGGCATTCCCGGGGCGTTATCGATGGGCATAATTAAGAGTAGGAAAATAATCAGCTAAATTTCTTCTTAACTAGCTCATGAGCATCTATGGATTTTTTGAAATTGCAAACCAGCATACTATATTTGATAGTTTCTGCTTATATCATCCAGATTCTCTTCAAATTTTTGGGACAAAATTAATAATTATGGACAATTCATATTATTTATTGTCCATGGAATGAATAGTTTCAACTACAAAAATAGTTTGACCAAAAATTATCTGCCTGAAGTGACTATTTCTCTAAACAGCAGAAGAGAAGAGAATATTGCGATTCTTAAAGCAGATTTAAAGAGTAGAGTATCTTATTTTGCAAAGTTAACAATCAACCTTTCTGATTATACTCAGTTTTTATGAGAAATACGTCCTTAAAAACATAAGGCTGAAATTAGACAAAATTAAGAAATATGCAGGCTGAGTTTCAAGCAAAAGATTTAAATGACTGTTTTGCAAGTGTATTATTTATAAAACTAGAATGAAAATAGAATTAGCGTCCATTATTTGCCTCAAACAAATCTGAAAATCCTTACTCTTTTATTATAATTGCCTAATCTGGGTTGTTATTATGATTGGAAATCTTTGAATTTAGGAAACATTTCAGGCTGTATTGGAAATTAGACAAAATTAAGAAACAGGCAGGCTGAGTTTCAAAAAAAATTTTAAAGAACTGTTTTTGCAAGTGAATTTTTTAGAAAACTAGAAAGAAAATAGAATTAGTCTCCATTACATGCCTCAAACATCTGAACATCCTTTTTCCAGTATCATATTCACCTAATCTGGGTTGTTATTAATTGGAAGTCTTTAAATTTAAGAAATATTTCAACCTGTATTTCACAAAGTATTAAAAGACTTCTGGTTGAAACCAGATATTTTGCTTCTTCTTTGAAAAAAAGTATATTTTACTATCTGGAGGTTAAGCTATTCAATTTCTCTTTTTGGGTGTGGCTCCCAAAGAAATTGTTGATTGCACCCAGTTTTTCAAAGACTTGCCCCCTCCAGCAACAACTCCCATGAACCGCCACTCTCCAGATCCAAAACCTAACAATCGATGTAAATCACAGGAATATGAATATCCTCTAGTGTTTTCACTGTAATTAACCACGCATCGTTGGTTGCTACCCTGTAAATAAAGGGAAAAGGTCTTAAAACAACCAGCTTACAGTTCCGCTCTAAGCTTGTATATGGAAAGGAGTGACAAAGGAGGAGTTAAATGGCTGCGTCCTTTTACTCCTCCTTTGGAACATAATTTCTAGGATTCATTTGCTTTTATGGCATCATACTCTTCTGACAATGTTTCTCATATTTCTGAAAATTTTACATATCTAATTGTTGGTCAATTGTTTGAAAATCAAAGGGTGTATGGAATGAGTCTTATACATGTAGTAAATTTTAAAGCACAACTTGCATGAAGTGAGCGTTCCTCAATTTACCCTCGTTATATTGTGTTTTTTGAAGAATCAAAATGGCTATAAAATCTTATCAGTCCATTTCTGACTTCTGCTTCTAATGTGGTTCTTGATCAGAAAAAACTTATGCATCCAACGGTATACAATATGACTAAATTTGGAAAAATGCATACATTGACGAAATTTTTGAGGGGGTTGGAATCTGTTGCTAGGAGAATGGCCTGGTTGCAGGTCATATTCTGTAGTACAAACTAGTAAAATGTATGTTTTTTGCTGAAAATGTACTTCACTCCATATTCTAAGGAGGCACTTTGCTTAAATTAGGGCCTAACTAACCCACCTAACCCAATGGGGCTAGCTGAGCCTAAAGTTCCTCTGACTCACCACAAGATCAGGATGATACCCACTGCATGGAAAGAATTTACTGCAACATTTTCATGATTCCCGACTTTTATAACTATTTTCGCCCCACGTTCGTGTGGATTCCGACTAGGTGTCACTGTAATGTCCGCAATCTAGAGATCTACGATTGTGTGGTCAATAATTTAACCACGTCTCTTATTCTCGTTGTGTATATTCTGCGATTACGTTGGTGTCAGTTGGACATTCTTGTACATTCAAATACAGAATATCCGACCATTATCTTGTCGTCAGTCAATTTCAAGTTGAAGGAGTTTCATTGAAACACTCTCAGTATATCTCTATATTGCAGATATGACAGTGACAATCATCAATTTTTAAGTCAATTAACGGGTAGTGAGACTAGTTTCTTCATATTTTTTTATATCTACAGCATCTATTTCTCTATGAATGCGAAGTTTTAAGGTAAAAAGGGTCCCACTATGGGAAACCAGCAGTAATTCTCGAGTTAATATATTAACTTTGAAATTTCTTTCTTCGCATTGCTTGCAGGGGACCTCATCTTCCTTATTTATCCAGAGCCTTTGAAGTCTCTTGGCAGCCCAGCTAGCTTTTATTGGCCACAACTATTGCTTTTGGGTATTTACTGAGTGAAACCCAACTACTTTGTGTAAAGATATTTCAAACTGTGACGATTCTCCCCAATTTCAATAGAAATAGCATCTGAATGAGTTACATTACTGTGAATACAATTATCCAACCTTATGTGCTATGGATCAATGAATCTCAAATGTACAATGCCTTAGCTTCGCAATCAATTACGTCAGAAGTATTTCAAACGAAATCTGTACCATAATCTAAAAGGACCGTAGTAAAGTCTTCTTAAACTATCACATTCATGGAGAAGCAGGCGTTCTAGATATTTAAATTATGAATAAAACTAGTCTCACAACCCGTTAATTAAAGTATCAATGTAATTGCCGTAATATAAAGATCTACTGAGAATATTTCAATAAAACTCCTTCAGCTTCAAATTGATGGGCGACAATTTAGCAACTGTACTGGCATTCCTTGATGCAAAAATATGGCATTTGCAGCAACGATGCTTTTAAGTCAAAACGTGATCTTTTGCAATGCAAATACCTTCAGTCATGAAAATTTCGCTCGAATTTATCAAGATTCCTGCACCTGCATTTCTCGCAAATGTAATCTTCGCGTACAACATTGTTACGTAAAGCAATATAAGGGACTTCATATGCAACCCTACAAATATTGCTTACATTTGTAGCGTTTGCTCTATGACAGTATACGATAAGCTAATGACGAGGTATGAAATGTTACATGCATGATGACGTGAGTGAAAAACTGAAATATCAATCTGCATGCAGATCTCTAGTCTCACACTATCAAACGGGAAACTGAAAAACATTAGATTATAAGACTTCGTCCTGGCTCACAAAGAAAGCTTTTGATTAATTTTTGCATTTCGAAAGAATCATTTTAAACAGTGACATTTTTGTCCTTGCTTCCAATTTCGTACATTCTAATTTTTTCGTACCTCCTCAGAGAAAATAAAACTGTTTTTACAGGGACGGGACCCATGAAAAAACAAAAATTCTTATTTTTCACTCAGCAAAATGCGATTAGTTTTGCGGAACTAATTGTTCGTGAAGTTACACTAAGTGAAAATTTAATGTAAGGAAACATTTTGTGAATTAATGTGTCCATATTGTATTTTTCGACTTCAAAACAGCATGTGATTCCGTAGATCATTTGTTTCTTTGTGCATACCTGGTGAGGAGGTGGGGGCGCATTGACGAACTGAATTGGTGTGTATCTTATCTCTTAGGCAGAAAACAAGTTTGTAGGGTTAATGGGACAGAATCCCAGTTTAATGTAGTTGACAATAAAGTGCCTCAAGGCGCATACTTTGGTCGTCTCATATTATTAATTTATACGAATGATCTTCCCAAAGTCATAGAAACTGCACTATTTCCATGCATACCGATGATAATGGTCTAGATCTCGTGGTACTAATTTAGACCAGCTGAATGAGATCATGAACAGAGATTTGAAGAGCCTTGATCATTGGCTTAAAAGGAATACGTTATAGAAAGATGTAATTAAAACCATTTCCATGAATATTTTAACTCGTAACAAAATATAAAAGATTGTAGCATAGCCTTAAGAAATACAGAAAATTACTTAAAATTTCCATTTAAGAAGATTAACAGTGGGTAAACAGGACATTCTTTCCAAAGAGCAGAATCATTGATGTCTCCCAGCTGATGCTAAACGTGCACCATTCCTGGTATTGTTTAAATTTTATTAGTAATTAGCTTATATGTACGTACATACATACATACATACATACATACATATATATATATATATATATATATATATTTATATTTATATGTCAAAACTTAATAATTAAAATCAGCAAGTAAATTATAGGTTGTAACTCAAAGAAGGCATTCACAAAACTACACTCGTTTCTTTTGCTTGCGACGAGTTTCGTGTAATCATGCAGACTCTTCCAGCTAAACTTATTTAATTAATCTAGCAACTTTGTATTTATACATTTACTTTGTCATATGGTGCAAAATTGTAGTTGATCTCGTATGACGTTAGATATATGGCTTGACTACTTCCTTCTTACATTTATACATTCACTGTATCACGATGCGTAATTTTCTAATCGTTCTCATATGACGCTAGATTCAGTCTCCTTTTAGCGTTTATCCCTTTTTTAATCAGCAATGGAATTCCTGTCTTAAATTTTGCTTTAGTTTTTCATTACTAATACAAATATTATTATCAATGTTATGATTTTTATCATTGTAGACGCTATCAGAATTTTGCCCTTGTTAAATTATACTATCTTCTTCTTTTTGCCAGATGTTTCCCAGTGTTGCCTCTAGTTTCTCTATCTCTTGACCAAACTTTTCCAGTTCATATCCATCAAAGGCCTTTCCACTGTCCTCAGCGTGCATCTTTTTCTCGAATTCTTTTATATATTCCTATTCCAGCTCTCTAAGTTTCATCATAATACTATCTGTCAGCATTTTAATACTTGTATGTGCCATTTGTCTAAACTCTGCTTTTGCCAGGCTGGGCTTTATTCCACTTGATTGTATTGTAACTCCATCTGCGTTCGTTTCGAGTGCATGCATTTTGGACTTCATTTCATTTTCCTTTTCTTGTCATTTTTGGCTGAACATAAATTCTTCCATTTTGCATTCCACGTTCAATTCATTTCTAAAGTCTTCTTTCTTTACCAGAGCACGAAAAAGTGGTAACATTTTTAGACATAAAGAAAATCTTTTTTCGTCCGACACGCGTCAGAGTATGAAACTTCAGATAGCGACCGAAAGGTTAACCGAAATATATAGCCAGATGCGATTACACGTGATAGGATGCGTCTAATTGGCTCCAAGTGTGACCAATTAGGACCAAAACATCTCTGTTTCTAAGCTGCATAGCATGATTTACTGTCATATATTTCATTTGCAGTAGTTATTTATACTACACGAAGTTCAAGTACCCCTGCATTACAGTTATATACAAACATTACCATTTTTCTATCTACTTCTTTTGACATACAGCTTGAGGCAATTTTCGCAATGAATTTCGAAACGATTTCTACAAGAGAAGGCAGTTTATTTAAGAGTTAATTCACCTTGCTACGTGCGAATGTGTGTAGTGAAAATGCCTGCTATACCTGAGCGGTTGCGATATCCCTAACCCACGCGTTAGAGCCTAGTCTTCAATGAAGCATAGTAGAGCGAGCCCAAAGTATGTTTTCGGAAACTCTCTACTCTAACCACAAGCTTTGTAAATTAATGTGGAAGAGTGGAGGGAAGAAATGGGGTCTAGGGACTTGCCCAGGGGCAAGACATTTCTTCTCGCGTTAGCTACGTGGGCTCTATTGATTGCTCAGGGATTCTTAAGGCTAAGAAAAATGATTGAAAGCAATACCCTCTAGAGTATCTGAAAATGTTATTTACAAAATAGCATTAAAATTACTATTATCATTTATCATTCTACGGAGAAAGAGAAAGAGGGAACAGAAAAGTTTGTGTACAAGAACAAAGGCAACGCCATCCTTCAGAAGAAGGCAGGGACATAAGCCTCCATGGCCACGTACATACGCTTAGTATATTTTATTAAAAATATGGAGAAGAATATGAAGAAATTGGACTTCATATGCTCACGTATTGCTCCAAGTGCATATTCACACTTGCTTGCATCGTAGGATGCTCTCATATGGACATTTTCCAGTAAATTGCAATCAACGAAGTGAATCATTCTATCACAGGGCTTTCAAGTGGGGAGTGAGCGATCACTTTTGGGCGCACAGGCACATCCCAAGAGTCCTTCTGAGAGTGCTAAATCACTTGTCCAGTGATACACAGGTCCACTCTCGACTGTGATAGGTGGAATGCTCCAAATGTTTCTACTCAAGGTGTGGTAATTGACCAAGCCACTTGAGAAGCTATTTAGAATAGGAGCTAAAGTTTTCTAAGGGCTCTTTATGTGATCCCGGTTTGCAGGCTAACACGCTTAGCGAGATTTCGTGTTTATATGAAAACTTGCAGTCCACTTGCCGAGATAAGTGGCTGTCTCTCACAGTTCCTTGTAACGGAATTTCTGTCTTTTTAAGGATTTGCTCGTTAAACACAGTCCTAGTTGCTTTTGAAGTGATTAAGAAAATTCATGCTTCGCGAAAATTTATATAGAATAGCCACATGTTACAAAAAGAAGAATATATAATTCGAAATTGTGTTTTGCTCTTCAATAACACATGCGCAGTATACTACATTTTGACCTGGAAAATGGGCTGGAAATATTAGCTGGGAAAATAAGTATCCCACCTACAGAGATCTCTTTATAGTGTTCCAGCGAGACCTTGCTTACTGGACAAGCCCGCTTTTTGATAGGTTTGAAAAATATTCCAATTGATTTCTTTATGTGTCGAGATCTCGCAAAGTCGGACAGCCCATCTGGCAAGAGCATAGAAAAAGGCCCAAACAATAATAGCATGTTTGTCAATGCTAAAATCATAGCTTATTCTGAATGTTGCAAAGAGTAAGCTCGTATTATGTAATGAAATCATTCTTAATCGCACGCCCCACTGAGTTCATTGTTTTTACTTAAAATTATTTATACAAGTTAGAGGTGAAAAATAGAATTGATTAAAAATTTTGTCCTGTTTACGCTAATTACACTAATTGAATGAAAAAGGCAATTAAATTCAAAAAAGAAAATGAATGAAGATAAACTTAACTAGATGCGTGGCAATAAAGTGGATAATCAATGTGACCATTATATCTTTTCTTCATGCTTTCAATTTTGCTCGAGAAGCTCTGCTGCATTGTTGATTCTGCGCACATAATTTCTGAACTTAAATGTCCTTCAGTATATGGTAAAGGATAAGTTATTCCATTCTATGTAAATGAAGGAGTGAAATGGTACAGGGAAGGTGTTACACAAAGGTCCTATGAGCTCAGTTGGTAGACCTGGATCCAGACGGTTACCCTGCAAGAACACACTGTCCTCCCAAAATTGTGATATAAAATGGCATGTTTTCAAAGTTGAGGATTAACCAACCACCCATACCCTCGTACGCTGCATATGGGTAGTTTCAGAAAATGTTATAGTAGAATTCAGCAATTTTACTTCTACCGGAAATTAAAGTAGGTTTGGCTTGCCAGTTCTCCTTCAAAGCATTCCAAACGAATCTTCATCCCACGCAAGCAGATGGCAGTCCGAAATGTTTATACTTTTTCTGAAAACGATATTGAATAATTAGCTAGGTTTACGCCTTTTGATTTTTTGCGTACCTTGAATGACATAAATAGAGCTCCTGCTTCAATAGTATTGATTCTTTTGTGCTGCATGAATCTTCAAACGCCAGTAAGCGTATCACTAATGTACGTATTGCCATATTAAAGGCATAGTATATCACATAATCAAAGCTAATTCCTATCCAGTACCATTAGAAGGAGTTGTTGTTAGCAGAAACAGTTGTGAAATTGTACCACGCTTATTCATTGCTCTTGGAATAAGGACGCTGCATTCTTGCTTCAATTTCTACAGCAATAATTTTATGGCCATCAAAACCGAAGAAATGAATCTGACACCTCTCTTCAAGGACAAAAATTTGAAATCATTATTATTCATTTGCTTCCTAGTGATGATAGAAGCTTGTTTTGCAGAGAACACACCTCGGAAAGATCTGACTTATGATTGTAACTCTACAACTGTCAATTTGTCTGTTTCATGTAATCATTCGACATTGCTGAATTGGACATCCGTGAATTCAACAAATCCTACGATATATTCAGGAAAACGCTTTGTTCATCTTCCAGTACATATGTACATTAAGAGTGTATCACTCGTAATGACATTTCTGCTAGGAGTAATCGGAAATGCTCTCGTACTCTATGTAGTTGGATATCTAAAGAAGGAACGGAATTCCGAAGACATTTATATCCTATCATTAGCATCTGTTGACATTCTAACACCACTGCTTGATACTGCTGAATTTATAGTGTTTGATATAGCAAACAGATGTGACTCCAAGTGCTTGAAATACTATTTACCTGTTGGAAATATCATATATAACTTTACACCAAGTGCGTCAGCCTGGCTTCTTGCTTTGATTTCATTTAACAGATATCGGTAATATCGTCCTTCCTGTTAAGACAATAAATTTACTATCATATCAATGCAACTACTTGTATGTTTAAGCAGATATGTATGTACAAATGTAATCAAAGCATGCATTGATTGCATTTGCACATACATATCTGCTTATAAACATGTACATATACATACATATGTAAGTCAGATGAATCGCAGAAATTTATAAATATATATA
>WIPJ01067683.1:193510-236674 GCA_018155075.1 Cassiopea andromeda
ATATAGTTATATTAAGTCTCAGGTAGTTGAGCAGACAATACGACAGTGCTAACATCACCGCTTAATAATCGTTCTTGCAGATCTTCCATTGTCTATTACATTTTTCATGTTGCCTCAAACATGTACAGCATACACAATTTTATGTATTAAGAGCATGCACTAAGTAAGGCAAAAATAATATGGAAGCTGATTTTATAAGGTTGAAGTGAGATGGTGTATTTCTAATTCTCTTCGCAGTGTCATTTCGAAACCACTGGTTCGTGACAAGAAAAAATTTGCGATATATGGGAGGGTGCTTCTAGTCTGTATATCATCGGGAATTATTGCAATTGTGGATGATCGTATGGCTTTTTCAGTGCTTGACTTGAAGGTTTCTTCCATCAGAATTACAATAATGTTTGCCTACACGATGCTAATTCCTGGAATAATTATCCTCATTGTTTATTGCGCTACCGGAATTGTACTGAAAGCAAACACATTGAAACATGAGAATGCCAGAGCAATGGAGTTGAGAAGAAAGCAAAATGTCAAAGTTCTTAAAATGTTTGCAGTAATTACAATCTGCTTTTTCATCTTCACAATGCCCCTCGGGATGTGGCATGTATGCTTTTGGTATCTCCGCTGGCAGAATTCTTGGAAATTAACCTGGCAAACGGAAGCTATACTTCACACTACATGTAGATTGCTGTACGCTGCTAACATCTGTATAAATCCTTTAATTTACGCTAAAATGCACAGAGCCGTAAACATCTACATAAGAAGACTCATCAAGAAGTTCACGAGAGCATGCTGCCAATGTTGCTCTAACTGGAATCAAGAAGCAACTCTTCAATAATGCTCCTCTCCTTCTCACCCTAAAAAGAACAACGACAAATCCAAATCCTTGGATCAGTCTTTCACTAAATTACAAATTCTGTAAGCCGGTGTGTTTATATGTAAGGTGACTTCTTTTTGAAGATGATGCTATATTACGTACTTGTATAATCTTAATTGCATTTATCAATATTGACAGTTCTTACTCTGTAATTGTGATGATTAAGTAAAATATCCAGCAATAGGGTAGCAGGCATTTAAAACCAATTCCTTTCTTGGCATTTAAGGATCATTCATTTGAATGAAGAAAACTAGTTGGAACCATCCGGTGATAGCTTCTTAGAAATTACACTCTCCCTAAGCTTCAATTTCGTAGTTAGAAAACAACTCCATCATCCTTATGTTCTGCTTTTGAGTGCGGTCTTTTAGATTCCTTTGTTTGGCAGAGAAACTATACCCAATTAGAGCTATGGGTAGATAGGGATGATCTGGGAACAATGCCATTGGAGTACCAGTACTCTACATGGAATAATATTGATTGCAATTTGAAATAAAACGGAGTATGAGATGGTTGGAACGTTTTCAAAAAGTATCTTCTTTAGTCACCTAACTCAAGAGCAAGCACTACCACAGCCAGATGAGCTTCAATTAGTTCATTGTTCTAAGAGTTTTAACTGATTTCTGGTCATTAATCTGATCAGTTGAGCCTAGGTACTTAAAGTCATTCACCTTGTGCAAAGTCACCCCTTGGATATTGATCCTCCTTAATATTTCAATAACACCCATACACTGATCTTTAAGGCCCTTCAAAATAGCTAAAAATATGCTCCTACCTTAGTTGGCTAATAATCGTAAAGCAAATGTAGACTCTGTTGTAGTTTTAAAAAGAATTGTAGTAGGTCAAAAGGACGATATATTTGTTTGAACAATTTTGAGTCGTTTCACTTCGTTTCATCTGTCGAATTGTGTTCTTACCATGTTCCCAGTGCTGAGGTTATTATAATTGTAGCCATTACACAATAGGGGTTGAAGAGATTGCTTACTACTATCAAGTCAGTATCAGCATTGTTTCATTGACTTTAAAGCTCAAAATTTACCCATTACTTCCTCCTCATAATTAGATAATCTTGCTCAAAACATTGCTAGAAGATTTACAAAGTATAGATAGCTTCATTATTTCACTATTTTTATGTTTACACATTATCCGCAATGAGTACTGAGTTCTACAACTTTGATTTCGTTTTTGAAGTATGCATATAAGCAATTAGGTAGCTGTGGTACTTGAGGCTCTGAAAAAACCAGACTCATTTGTAGATTGCCATAGACACTTTCATTAAAAATCGGTTACATTAACAAACCTGTTGCATAGTAGTATTGTAAAACCTAATTATAAATATCTAGAACATTTCGGGACAAACTTGTCTCATCCTCAACTAATAAGTGGGAGAACATAGACAGATTATCAAAAACACAGTTAGTAATATAAGGCTTAGTAAAACAACGGGCAAAATTTAGTAAACAGGTGGAAAATGCCTTTATAAAGAGATAATTAAGGAGGCAAGTATCGAATAACACTAAAATCAGAATCTTGTAAGGATTAGAAAAGGCATAGGATTTAAGCGTGGGTTAGTCCCTAACGATAAGCAAACTCTCGTAAATAAGCAAATCTTATTCATTACAAACTTCAACTTTGTTTTCTTCTTGTTATTATTCAATCTTCTGAAATCACTCTCATTTTTCAAACTATATAACATTTCCTGAAGGTTTTGTTTATCATAAGATATTACTACTGTGTCTTCCACGTATTGTATATCAGGAATAGGGTGTCCATTTACTTTAAACGTCCCCTACGATAAATTTCCTCACAATCAACCCTGTATACAGTGAGAACAGGTCAGCCGAACTCCATGTTTGCTTTTTGTCCATTCACCTAAATCACCATCTATACATACAGACGCAATCTGTTCCCAATTTTCGTTTCGTATGGGTTGCTAGAACTAAATAAATGATATTTCTATTGGAACTTATTAGAGCAGACTTCTTTGAAAATAATTAGGGCTCCTAGAAGTAATGGTTTTCTAAAATAAATGCAGAATATTGCGATCCAAAGTTTTTAAAGGCAAATTTCGTAACGATCATGACAATTACCAAATTTCTAGGGGGTCTAAACATCTTAAGCAACCTGTACGTGGTCTAGGTTTCCAAAAGACCTTACAAAACAAATTTACAAGCCAGCCGCATTCCGACTGTTACAGGTAAACTTTGAGTCATGGTGGCAATAAGAAGGAACTTTGACCAAGTATGATAAAATCGATTGATAACATCGCCATTCTGCATATAGTTTCACATTAAAACATTGCACAAAACACATGAAATGGAATCTATATTAATACCGAAAGAAAGTATTACCAAGTGATGTTACTTGCAAAAGCTTGTAACTTGTTATTGACATGATATTTTTGCACAGTAAATAACTACTCGATAGATTTCGGGGCGTTTACTGACGTCATCTGAACACGCTATATATAGTACCCTCCATATGAACCTTTATATTCCTTCAACATTCTAACACCACTATTTAACGGCATTTTTATAAAAGGATATTTCAACAATCTTGCCTTCATCAGATTATGATGGCTTGAAAGGTGAAACACCAAATAGAAAAATGCTTTGAAAGTCGAAATGTTCAATAAAGCAGCTATATAGATGTGCTGAATTACTCAACTGCCACATGTGGCATCTGGATATAATTCCATTTGTTTTTGCTATTCAAGACAGTTTCCATTCCATCTTTATTTATCATCACTGGCTCCGCCCCCTGCTGTAGCATTGCAGCATTCTTTAATTTCGACGTAGCCGATAGACATAACTATGGTATACGCCTATACTGTTTATCTTTGCAGTTGATAGAAGACGTAGACAAAAGTAAATTGAAAAATATGAATCCACAGCAGTAAAATAGAGTTTCATACAAAAGTCCTCACTAAAATTGAATTCATGTACTTGGCAGGCTATGCTACTGTGGATATACTTTGTTTGAAGCGGATATTACTGTGCTATCTCGTAGAAAACTGTCTGAAGCTCTGTATACATTCAATTAATATAGCTAGAGCACCTGCGTCGCTAGTCTCATTATTGTCTGATTTTAAACGTTAGGGGCCATTCACATATTATTTCACACTAATTTTGGCACTTTTAGGCACCCACCCACCCCTTGTGACACTGTTAAAAAGTTCCAAAAGACCCTCTTGCATGATGCAATATGAAGATGGCCTCTCAATGAAGACTGAGCAAAAATGTAATTAGATAGTGGTCTAAAGCCTGCTTTCCTCTATATAAACAGTGGGGCTTGCCGCCAAAAATACTTTTGATACTTCAAAGAGACTTTGAAATGATGGAATAAAGACAAAAAGAAGGAGAGATGGGTAGAGTTGATGGAGCATGAACTGCTGAATTAGTTAGTATACCAAGTCTAAAAAAGCATAACAAAGGTTATAAAGAGAATGTAATTGATATATTTTCAAGATATGCATGGAGTGTATTCATAAAATATGACTGATGCAACTACAATTGATGCATTTTGTTGTATAAATAAGTATTGCCGAAAGTAAACCAAAGCTTGGGTTTATAATGGATCAAATTATTACCTTATGGTATGCCAAAACTGTTTGAGAGATAATATTATTAATACATATGGTACGCGAGGAGAATGGAAGGCCGCTGTTGTTGAAAGCTGTGATCATACTCATAACAATGTCAAGTTTCTATTCTATTCTATTCTATTTTATTCTATTTTATTTCCTTTTATGCTACTCCCTACCAATATATTGAATTTTCTTATAAGGAGAGGCAAAACGGCAGCACTGTATTTGCTTTTTTCTGTTTCGGCATTTCACTTTAATCAGAATCGAGCTGGAGGACTGATTGTATAAAAGGTTTCTGACTTTCGCAATCATTTCATTGCACACGTCAATTAAAAAACATGAATCCACAACATAAAAGATTTTCATTAAAACATTCTCATTCATGTCATTTACCTAGCAGACCAGGTTTCCTTGCATAAATTTTGTTTGAAACAGATATTGCAGTGCTAATTCGGTGACAACTGTCTGAAACTGTGTAGACACTCAATAATGTAGCCAGAATAGCTGCGTTGCTAACCTTTATAATTTTCTGACTTTAAATTTCAAAGGAAAGAAGTAAAAGAATGTTGATAAGGTTGTTTTTATTACTGGTATACAACGGATGAAGATTAATGACAACGTACAGATTGAAGTAAAACTGAAATATTGCATTCGAAATGCTTAAAGATGAAGTAACAGCACAGAAAGAGCACACCCAGCAGCGCATTTTAGAGGGAAAGTACTGGGAGTCTAGACCCATTCCCTTTTCAAAAAGAGAACAAGAGTGCATATTTTTTGGAAAATTTATAAACTTTTCCTGAGGTAGGAACAATAGTGGAGCTATAGAAGTGCAAGAGAGCCGTCTTGTCGTCAAAAGTCTCGCTTGTGCGATTCCAAAGTAAAGAAATTTATATCCTTGATGGGCAGAAGTCTCTAGTCCTCAAAATTCAAATTCCAACTCTTGTCTTTTTGTCGGACGTAATAGCGTTTAAAGATGGGTAGGGATAGCATACCGTACTTTTCTAAAAAATAGCTTGTTCAATGGTATCAAAAGCCATTGTGTGGTAGATAAATATGGCTAGACTAAATTGCTGTGACAAATATCCTCTTTAATATCAATCAAGTATCTTGTAGCTGAAAAAAATTCTGGAAAGCAGAGTAAATAATTTCGGAATATTATTTGCTATAAGAAATTCATAATCTTTATCATGCAAAAATTCCCTCTAGTCTCCTGGAGTACATAGGGGTTGCCAATATAGACCTATAGTTGCTAGCTTCACTCTTAGAATCAGATTTGGAATTAGGGAGGCTTTCCTTACCTCCAAACATCAAGGAAGATAAATCTACGTAAATATGAGTTAAAAATTATTGTATATGATGGCAAAAGATGATTCCCCGCGTCATTAACCATTGTTGCCTAAATCTTATCCGGTAATGATGCCTTACTTTTCCTTAGTACCGTGTATTTCGTTGTGTGCTTTCGGATGGGCGGGGAAATAATTGGATACTTAGGAAACACGCTAATCTCCGGTGCCATTTTAATTTCCCAACCTACCAGTCCTATAAATAAACTGAAGCAAGCCTTTTAACAACATAACATACTGATGAATATACACTATATTCTCCCTTTTCTTGCAATGATACTCTTGAAATATACATAGAAAAGTAATTATACATATTAACAAAACGATGCCGATGGCATGAAAGTTCTTCAACAAAATTTCAAAAGTGTTCATGGAGTCTATGATTGAAGTTAAAAGTTCCCATGATATCTTCTTTAACTAATCAACAAAGCATCGTAAATATAGCAATAACGTTCAATAATAAAATAATATAGCAAAATAATGTTAAGTCCCGTCTCTTCAGCTCACCTCTTTTTCCCACTTCTTTTAGTTTACCAAGTCTTCACAGGTCCTAACCTCTTGATCTTGATCTGGATGGGTGCTTCATTTGGGAGGAATATTGGTGCTTTATTTTCCGTGACTTCAATTTCATTTTCTTGATTTTTTTTCCTGTGAATTGTTCTCCCCATCTTCATGCAGATTTGGGTTGCTTTCTTCAGTGTCACTGTTGGTCTCTGAACTTGCTGGTTCTGTGATGATTCCTTCATTCTCAGTTGGAAGTTCATAGATGCTTCTCTTGTCTTCCTCTTTATTCTTCCACTGATCTTTTGGGATACTTCTTTGTTTATCAATTTCTCTTTCACTGTATTTCTTCAGACATACTTTGTTTCTATAAAATCTCTGTTTGTCTTTGTTCTCTATCAGTGCATTTTTCTTGTAAGCTTTCATAACTTTGAATCTTTCGTTTAACCAGTTAGGTGACATCTGGTGTTTCTTCCACAAGTTCTTTGCTAAGACTGTCTCACTTTTTAATTTCACTGACTCTTGCCTTTCTTACGTTATCTGTTTTATCTTTCATTTTCACCTTCATTTCTCTATCTTTTCTGTCTATTTTGTTTTCTTGTGACTGTTCAGGTATATATTCTGGAATTTTATTCTTGATATTTTTGGAATGTGGTTCTCTTTTTCTTGTGAGTTGTCTTAATGGCTCCGTGAGCATTTCTTTGATAGATTGAGAACAAAAATTAGCTAATCCTAAGAAGCTTCTTACGTCAGTGTCATTTGCGGGTGTTTTGCATTGCTTACTGACTCTACCTTGGATTGGTCTGGGTGAGTCTCTTTGTCTGTTAAGCAGTATCCTGCAAATAGTAGCATGTTGGTTGCAAACACACCTGTACTTAATTTGATCTTCAAGTTCTTTGCATCAAGTGTTTTGAAAAGTTTGTCAAGATGCTGGGCCATTTCATCAATGCTTGCTAGAAGTTGCTGAACCCTTGGGTATAAAGTTCTCTCAACAGTCATACCTTGATTTATGTCACTAATTGATAAATTCCTTGAATCTTCAGCTGGACCTACTCTCAAAATATTTAGTTTCTCTGCTGTTTCTTGTCCTAATATTGTACCATATGAACCTTGTGTATCATATATCTTTGCTAGAGTTTCTCATTCAAAGGCTTTGGCTGTTGCTTTGAATGTAAATTTGAACTTTAGCGGAACTTTTCCTGAATATGTGAGTATTTCGTCTGTGCCATCTTGCAGTTTGGGAACTTTCCTCAGCTTCCAAAATGTTGTTTCATCAATGTTGATTAATGTTGATACACTGTCTATGAGCATATTAATGATAGCATTGCTCACACAAATTGGATATACTGGTCTTGTATTATTTCCTATTTTGAACAAATAAGATTCTTCATCACTTAAGCTTTCCTCTTGAATCTCTTGAACTCATGAGTCTCTGCTTTCTTTGGTGATTTTATTTTGCAACAATTCGCAAAGTGACCTAAGATGCCATATTTCTTGCACTTTTTGTCTTTGGTAACCCTACAGTTATTGCTTGTTTAATTTTTCATTATACCTTGTCTTAGTGCAGCTGGCATATTGGCATGTGTGATCCCAGTTATCTGATTTAATCTTATTTAGCTCTGAAAATGAATCTAACTTTGATTGAGCTGTTGTTCCCACACCATTTTGTTGCTCTATTTGTCTTGTCTGGTAATCTGACTGTTCCACAAGCTTGCCTATTCTGAGGACTTTGTCTAATGTAAGATCTGGCTCTTGTAGTGACCTTTTCCTTAATCTACTGGACTCACATATGGCAATTGCCTGATCTCTAACTTCATCTTCTGTGTTAGCTTCATATTCACAGTATAAAGTTAGTTTTCTCAGCCTTGTGACATACAAATCTATGGATTCCCCTATTGCTTGTTCTGTTTCATGGAAGACAAATCTTTTATATGGAATATTCCTTTTAATCTCAAAGTGCTTATCTAATTTGGCTATTTCTTCGTCGTATCTTGTGCCTACCTCACCTAGCGTTTCAAACATACCTTGTACTTCCTCTCCTACTAAATGAAGAAGTTTCGCTAGCCGTTGATTATCATTGTGAGTACCTGTTCCTTTTAGGAAGTAGATAAATGACTTTTGCCATAGTTGACTTACCGCACAAGGGTCTCTCTTTGGGTCAAATTCCTTCACTGGTGGTAACTAGATTGCTACTGCTTGAGGTAGTGGTGCTGTCCTTTCTTAATCTTCGTTTTCTGGCATGCCCCTTTGTCTATTTCATTGAAATATCGGCCTATATCTTCTTTAGGGTTCTTTATAAATACTCGTCGCAAGTTACTGTTCTGTATTTCCGTGTGTGCTTTCCGATGGACTGGGAAATAATTAGAATTCCTAAGAGATTCAATTGACTTCAATCAAAATGTGATTGATATGTTTGCCCAGCTCAAGAATAGAAGAGCTAAACTTCTTTTCAAGTAGCACAAGAGCCTCTATGCTTTTTGAAATTGCAAACCAGCATATTATACTTAATAGTGTCTGCTTACATCACCTAGATTTTCTTTGAACTTTTGGTACAAATAAATATCACTTTAGACAATTCATATTATTTATTGTCCATGGAATGAATAGTTTCAATTACAAAAGTAGTTTGACCAAAACTTATCTGCCTGAATTGGTTATTTCTCTAAACAGCAGAAGGGAAGAGAATATTGTGATTCTTGAAGCAGATTTAAAGAGTAGAGTATCTTATTTTGCAAAGTTAACAAGTATCCTTTCTGATTACACTCAGTTATACTGAGAAATACGTCCTTAAAAGCATAAGGCTGAAATTAGACAAAATTAAGAAATATGCAGGCTGAGTTTCAAGCAAAAGATTTAAATGACTGTTTTTGCAAGTGTATTATATATACAACTAGAAAGAAAATAGAATTAGCATCCATTATTTGTCTCAAAAAAATTTGAAAATCCTTATTCTTTTATTATAATTGCCTAATCTGGGTTGTTATTATGATTGGAAATCTTTGAATTTAGGAAACATTTCAGGCTGTATTTCACAAAATTTTGAAAAACTTTCTTGCTGAAGCTAGATACTTTTTTCTTATGCTAAAAAACATGCAGTTTACTATCTGGAGGTAAAACTATCCAATGCCATATTTGGGTGTGGCTCCCAAAGATATTTTCGACCACGCTCAGTTTATCAAAGACTTGTCCCTACAACGAAAATTCTCACGAGCCACCACTGGTTGTATTTTGTCGAATATCAAACATTATAAATTTTTTAAGCAGAAGGCAAATAATATTTGAAAACTACTATTCTAAACTCATGAGCATTGCTGATTTTGAGCACCAATTCAAGACACCAATAAAAATGTTTTTCAGACTGTCCTTTTTCTTATTGATTAACCCGTGGTCGAGTATTATTGAGCAAAAAATTTTATTCCTTCATTATTTAATTTCTAAGCTGCTTGTACATCTTCCCCTTCTAAGGCAGCCAATATGATCCTATTTTTCATCAAAACTGAAACAAGAAATTGATTTTATCATGGAGACAATTGGAAATGATAAGACAAAGAGGTTACTACATTTTCAATATTTTATCTCTCCTATAAAGGGCTATTTGCTCGATACCCAAGCATTTATATCTTTGTTCGCTTTATTTTCATGTGATTTACAACAATGTGGGTCTGGATATTGTTCTCAATTTACATGTTGCAAATCCAATCATTCTTTCAAATTGCGATAACAGGGACAGATAATTTCATTAAAATGATTTTAATTCACAAGACCACTATGTAACATAGTGGTCTTGTGAACATGATATTTTGTTCGAAGAATCTATGATGGCAATGGTGATGTCACACAAAGTAATTACCGACTATGGCTGAGAAATTTGTAGGATGCTACAAAACATCAACAATCGGAACTGCATCAAAGCGTATTGTTTGTTTCAAAAAAGGTGATATTCAACATCTGCTTTTATCTTTCTACCGGATATTAAAATTTAAATTTGCTTTGGCAGTACTACTTCAAGACTTTCGAAACTAATCTTCATCCTACACACGCAGATGGCAGTCGGGCGTATTAACATCCTTTCTCTGAAAGGACTATTCCACAATCAGCTTGTTTAAAGCCCTTTGACATTCTGTGTATCTTAAGAGTTATAGTCAAGCATCAGATTGAATAGCTTCCATTTCTTTCTGCTTCATGTCTCCTTTAACGTAAAAAACCTTATCATCAATGTGTTGATTGGTATATAAGGGGCATAGTACGTACATCACTAGGTCATTGCTAATTGCATTCCAGCACCTCCAAAAGAAGTTAGATAGTTTTGGTGAAGCAAGCTTTTGGGTTTGATCCACGCTCTTGCAGAAAGAACTTTGCATTCATGCTTCATTCATTTGCTGCATAAGTAATTTCTTGAACATCAAAACCGAATAGAAATGCATCTAACGCCCCTCTTCAAAGAAAAATATCTAAAACTATTGTTATTTATTTGCCTCCTTGTGTAGCAGAGAATACATCTGGGACTTAACTGACCTATGATTGTAACTCTACAACTGTCAATTTCTCTATTCAACGTAATCATTCAACATTTTCGAATTGTACTGCCGTGGATTGAACACCTCATCCGTCATATTCAACAAGTAGAAATGCTTATTTAGTAGTATCTTGGTACATTTGGAGAGTATCGTTTTGCAGTGACATTGGTGTTTGGAGCAACCGGCAATGCTTATTAAGCATTCTTTGTAGTTGGATATCTCAATGAGAAGTAAAACTCGAAGATTTTTACTTTATGGTACTAATATCTGCTGATTTTTTGACATCATTGGTTGCAGATGCGGAATACATAATTTTCGAAATAAAGTCTTTTCGTCAATGTAGGAAAAACTGTTGGAAGTACTTTCATTAAATAACTGGTATCCTTTGTCACGTTACAGCAAGTGCTTCAGCATGGATTCATGTTTTGATGTCATTGAACAGATATCGGTAAACTGTCTTTCCTACCAAATACACTAAACTTACTAGTCTATGAATAAACCTTGTAGGAACGTTCACAGCCATACCTACATAATCATTTCAGCTACAGGCGCGGATCCAGACTACAGCAATGTACGTTCGAGCGGAAGTCAGATTTCCATTTTTGAAACTGAATCATTTAGAAATGACGCAAATTGACTCTTGCTTACGCTTACATATTCCCAAGATCACTTTTCATGCAAATAGAGAATGATAATTGCTTATTGACTCCTGGCTTGAGCTCTTTCTCATTCCTGGTTTCCCCTATTCCAGACGTAAGATTAGCTCCAGCTAGTCGAGCTAGCACTATAGCAAATACAGAGACCGGTGATGGAACATTCCACCTCGTCTTATTCCGAGCGGCAGTCAGAGTGGCGGGAGCGTACGTCAGTTTAAGTCATCAAATCAGTCTAAGAGTTGACGTAGGCTCAAATTTTGAATGAAAATCAAAATCTGTGAGACTGCCGCAAAGGTTATTAGATTAAGATTGGATCAAAAAAGTTGACGGGATTGGAATGAAGTCATGTCAGTGTTGCTGCTACTGAGAAGGAGCATACAGTTTATCTCAAAGTGCAGTTAATGGCGAAAAATCTTGAATGGGGTTTGTATCACTGCTTTTTAGAGTAAATTATCTTCTCAAAGAGAATATTTTGCCTTAAGGAGAAAAGGCAGCTTCTTTCTGGCAAACATCGTTGGTTAAGCGATTGCATTGAGAAGCCGGAAAGTGTAAAGAGATTCTCAGTAGTGCTGTAGCTGACAACGGTGCCATCTTGCAGTTGCAGGAATCAGAGCTGTCCAGAACCAAGAACTTTCTTCCCATTAGGTAAATGGATACCATTTCGAAGGGATCAGTTATTTCAGTATGGACATGTCTGTTCGCATATTTATTATATGAATTAAAACTATTTGCCTAAAGATTGCTGCATAGCAAATAATAGTGGCAAAAGCTGCAGTTTTGATTTTACATAGTAGTTTGGCTACTTTGTAAATTGGCTACTTGGAAAGTAGTTCGCACGCATATTCAAGCCAGTGGAAGTTGACTTGCCCTTAAGTTGTAACTTTTTTGGGTATATGAATTGACCAGGGTGAAAAACCCCTAGTAGTCTTTAATACCCCTCAATTTCATAGTTGGTATTAAGAAACCAACTTTAAAATCAAAATTTTTGGTAAAAATAATTATTCGAATGAAAATAGTTCTTTGAATTTAAAAGTGGCACAGTTTTGTAACTGCATGAATAGGTTAATTTGCAAGTGAAAACTTTTGGTATGAAATCTGCAGTCAGGATTAAATGTTTGCATCCTATCAGTAGGAATTTCGATGCAGATATATAGGCCATCTTTGCAATAGTTCAAGTGATTGACGGTTTTTATTTGTATGCATAATACTGATCATATATTGTATTCAGTGGAATTCTTATGAGAAGTAAAAATAGTCCTGAATCTTTCTTTCCTGTGTTGTCCTGTGTTCGCTTGCACTAGTTAAATGAAACACTGGCAGCATGCCTAAGATGCCTCACATATATGAAATTGTATAAAAATGCTAAGTCTGCATATCTAGTACCTACATTTACAACCCTGATATAAAGGATTCGTTAATAAATCAAGATAATTTGTTTCCATTTCAGTAATACTTGGTGAAATAAACTCAATGTTCAAAATCATGTATTCTTTTCATTCGTTTACATTCTTGGCTTATCAATTGCTTTCAAGCATAAGATAGACATGCTCTACCCTGTTGACTGAGAAAAAATTGAAGATTGTTTTATTACTGAAGTGCTGCTTAACCGAACTCTATACACTAGAGAACGTCTGAATCAGAAAGATGAAATTCTTCATGTTTTTACTTTCCAACCACTCTAGTTGATTCTATTTAACTCTGTGAAATTTACTGCAACAAATATCATCTTGTACTCTCAGATGCCAAATAAACGCCCCCCACACCTATTAATTTCTTGATTTTTTCCAAACCAACGGACCTTACCAGGATCCCTGTTATTACTTTTGAGGAAGTTGACTATCTTACAAACACCTTACTATTCACACCCATAAATTTTTGCTCTATATTGCTTTATAGCAACCTGCTTTTGTTCTTTCCATTGCTTTATAATCATTTAAATCCATTTCTCAAAGTCTGACCCCCCATTTATTAAATTTTGGAATTTATCTGACCCCCAGTTTATTAGAATCCCCCATTTATTTGGCACTTGAGAATTCCTCTGTTGCCATGTGAAAAGACAGCTTCTGGGTAAGACTGGGAAAATTAAGCCTTCCTTTAAACAATATTTTTGACCCCACCCTTGCCTTTGACCTCGCCTTTTTGCGTAACTCAGATTTTCGTCTGGATCCGCCCCTGCAGCTATATTGATACATTGCTTGATGATATATTGACAACAGCAAATGCATAAAGCAAGGAAGTCATTCTTGTAGGAGACATGAAATTTAATTGTTCTAAAGAATCTGAGTCAAAAAGTACAAAGGAAATAATAAAATTAAATGATCTCAAACAGATGATAAAAAGTCGAACCAGAATGACACAGTGACCAAGAGCTCTTACTTGATATCATAGCATGTAATCATGACGATCGTGTAGCGAAAGCAAGTGTTTGTTCAAATGCAATCAGCCACCATGACCTTCGAGAATCATTAGACAAGTTAATGGCAAACGCTCTGTTCCGAGGCGTATCTTAACTCGCAATTATGGAAATAATGATAAATTGAGCTTCAACACTGATATAAAAGACATTCCTTGGGGTCATACTACAAGTAAGGATATTAATTCTTAGTGGAATAGCTTCAATAATCAGCATATAAAATGTGTGAACGAACATTTCCCATTTGCTGAGAAAACAGTTAATGGGAGAGACTGCCCGTGGCCTATCTCAAAAGTTAAATCGCATAAAAGAGAACGCGATTTCTACCTACGGCACGCTGAGAGAACTGGAACAGAGCTTGATTGGTCCACGTAAAGGAGAGTGAGGAAGAAAGTGACCCTAATAATCAGGAAAACCAAGGCAAATCACTGTGGAAACTTACTGCAAGACAATATAGAAGCTCCAAAAGAGTTTTGGAAGAACACTGAGCAAATCTATCCAAAAGAAAATAGCAGTGCAAGTGGAAAACTGTACAAAATTGATAATGAGCTGTTCACGGGTAAGCAGAGAATTGGCAATAGCTTTTACTTATTTTTTTACCAATGTAACATCAAAATTACAGGGTATCATGAAAATAGAGTATGAGACATGGAATTACAAGAGTGAAATAAATCTTGAAGCAAAGATACATCCTGAAGGAAAGTAAAGGAATCTGATTTTCTGAAAATATTAAAAAATTTCAATGCCTCGAAAGTGGCTGGCATTGATAATCTGCAACCAAAAAATGTTATCTGACGCAGCAGAAGCGCTGCCTGCCCCTTTGCATAGCTTGATCGATAGAAGTTTGCAGGAGTCTTGTTTCCTACATCAAAGAAATGTGGAAAAATTGCACCTGTTTCAGATCAGGCGATTCGGCAATACTAGACTATAGACCTATTACAGTAGTCACTGCTCTATCAAAAGTTAGCGAGAAGTTTATTTATGATCAGTTGTCACAGTACCATAAATCAAACGGCCTATTGCGCCCGCGCCGGTTTGGTTTTAGACAAGGAAGGTCTACTCAACATGAGGTTGCCTTATTTTCCGAAAAAGTTTGACAGAACATTGTAAAAGAACTGGATACTGGTGCTGTCTATGTAGATTTCTGTAACGCTTTTGACACTACGCTATACAACCATATTTGAAAAATCATCAAGATACGACATAGATAATGTTGAATTACAATTGATAGCTGACTATCTTTTTGACAAGAAATCGTATGTAATTTTTACTAACACCAGCTCATGCGAAGAACAAGTAGTGTTTTACGAGGATCTATAATTGGCCACCTTCTTTTTGGGCTCATAATCAATGATATACATCTACCATTCACTGATGCTGACATAATGTTTTATGCCGATTACTCTTTCTTATTTTGTGCAGCAAACAACTGAAAGGAAATAGAGCAGTTAATAAATAATGAGCTGCAAGAAGTTACCAACTGGCTTGATGAAAATAACTTGTTATTAACCTGAAAAAGGTAAAACTGAATTTGTACTTCATGGATCACATCAAAAATTATTAAAACAGCCAAAGATGGACATGAAGATCTATAATTAAGCCACCAATGAGACAAAATCATACAAGTACCTTGGTGTAGATTTTGATAACCATTGGAATTTAAATTAGTATTTTGAAAACGTATACAAAAAAGCTGCAATCAGAGTAAAGCTTTTATCACGTATTCGTGAGAAAGGTAGCCCTCGTGTAGCTTAATCGATTTATAAAATAATAACACGACCAATATTGTTGTATTGCTGTTCATTAAAGCTTTCACTACCCCCAAGGGACTGACCACAAGACTGCAACATGTACAAGATAGAGCAGTTAGAATTGTCAGTCCAAGTACCAAGATAACGTCATGGGATAGTATAGAAAAAACATGGAACACAAGAGTGAAATTTGATGCATTTAAATCACTGCATAATCTGCTAACAAAAGGGGTAAATAGCCACTTCAAAACACATCACCATAAAGTAAACACGAGAGGTAGTGGCACTTACATTTTCCTACTGAAAATGCGTACTGAGACCGAAAGAAGTCATTTGCCTACCAAGGAGCATGCATCTATTGCTAGAAAATCGATTTGCGAAGAAACGTCAATCTAACTATTCAAGAAGAAACTGCAACATTCTAAGACTCTTTAGATTCCAAGAGAAATTTATTAGACACTAATTTTATTCCTATCCATTTACTTGTATGTTTTACCTACTTCTTATCTATCTATTTTTAAATTCCTTTAGCTAATAGATAGGAAACAGATTATCAACTTATAGCAGACTGTTTAAATCTTAACAAGCTGACCTCTTAAATTATTAACTATTATCATTATTTTTATTCCAGTTTTAAGGAGATTCACTTCGTTTAAGGAAAATTTGACCTCCATTAGGAACTTTTCTCGGAAACAGATAATCGAAAGAAAATTTAAAGGAAATTGAAATTGTTGTCATTTCATGTTTTTATAGCAATAATATAGGTTTTGTGCCTGTTTTTGTTGTTGTTGTTTACTTTAATTTGAATAGGCTGTTATACCTAGCTTTTTCAGCTAATTTAGGCGTACTATGCATGCTGCATCCAAGCCTGGGACTCCTAGTTTAACGTCCCTTCTGAAGGACGACGGTGTGAGCTGTTTTGGTCGTTCATCTGGAAGGTCGCTCATCCAGTTTCTGACCGTACACAGCCATGCTTAACTTCAGTTAAGCTTCTGGAACTGGCTAGGCCGGTTAGCCACTCGCCCGGCACTGAGAGAATCCTATTCCCTGGTAGCAGGTTTCAAAGAAAGGTAATGCTTCCATGAAAGTACCTTTTATTTTGTTGCTTAGAACATTTCATCCATTCATAGCAAAGAGTGCACTAGAGGAGTCCTATGGATTATGCCTATCGTTGGAGCATGATGGCCCTCCATTAGAAGAAGAAGTGGCTGTTTTCCCACAACTCTTTTAGCAGTTACAGTACCCTGGAAAGCTTGTTCTGTTCCCTCCACATCGGAAGAGTTATCCCCTGCATTAAGAAAATTTATTGTGCCTTCCCCTATTCAAAAAATTAAGGAAAAGGCTTGAACTTTGGAGAAGGACAAGCATAATCCCTAATTTTAGTGAAGTAATTCATGTCTGCGCTGTTGCCAGCAGAGCCATTACCTAAGAAAGTGGAGATAGGCATTTCAATAAAGTAATGTTCCTTGAGCGAGTGTTAAAAGGTTTTAGTATTATACTTTTATTAGTATGTTATTCTTCCTAACGCTTGAGGAACTGTCTAAGGATAGTGTTTTTCTATTTAAGGATATCTGAGGAAATTCCCAAACCTTAGCATTTTCAAAAGTGGCAGCACTGGGACTTGCAAATAGTGAAACGAACGTTTAGGAAGACGGCTGGAGCATATTTTGAGGGTTACTCTCATAAGAGAAGAGGCGTGACCCTATAGGTTTCAAAGTCGGTATACATATACCTTAGAAGTGTGGGACACGTGCCCTATTTGTCTTCCACCTAAACAAAGCTTTAAATAGAAGTTCAAAGTAAACATTGCTTGCATAACTTCGTAGAAAATTGCTACCATGAGGAGTTTTTCCGAAAGGTAGTAAAATTAAACATTCTAATAAACTTTCCTGTGTCTTCATTGCAATGCCAAGTGAAGCCTCGCAGATTGATTAGCCATAACTGTCTAGTGATACAACTTTTTGAGCACTTGGTGCAACGAAAGCTCATCTTTGAAATCAATGGGCAACTTTCATATGTCACATGACCATTACGTAATTTTACCTCTGATTGGCTGATCTGGCTTGGAGGGCAAGTGGGAGGAGAGAAAATTATATTGCCTGCCATAATAAAGATTTTTATAGTCCTTGACAAGAATGATAAGTGTATGTTTTATTCACGACATGATTCATTTACCATGTTGCAAACTGCGTAGAGGTGTGCTACTTATAAACCACATGCGAGAAACATTTTCTGCCCCAATGCCTCAAAAAATCTAGAATCCCTTCGTAGTTCTACTCAGGAAGAACACGTAAAATTGCCCACACAAAATCAAGAAATAATATAAATAATGAAAAAATATGACACAATAATTAATTAAAGAACAACCAACGATTCGATTGTTGAGAACATCACTGTACATGATTGCATCTCAACACAGGGTGCATCTCTTGTAAACCGCTCGCCAAAGTCGAAGATAAGCCAGGGAATATTTGTGGTGAGCCGAAAGCTGCGCCTGTGCAGAACCATCCAGTTTCACAAGCCAAATACAAATTTTTGTATTAGTTTCTATCAGCTTTAACTCGTCAGTGTTTCCTTTCTAGCGACTGGTAAACAAGGCATTCTTTCTCGCAGGTATCAACGTATTCCCGTCAAGATCACTGTTGACATTTTCCACTAACATTGTACATGACACAAAACAAACAAAACAAACAAAACACCAATAAATAAATGCTGTTCACCGCACACAACAGCACACAGTTTACTAGGCTGAGCAATGTTTTCCCACCGCTTGCCCTCCAATTAAGGATCAACCAATCAGAAGTCAGATTACGTAATGGTCATGTTACATGTGAAAGTCGCTTATTCGAATTTCTCTCATGAGCTGCAGTCGCGCTTTGGTCGATCCTGAGTCGAGTAAAGCGCGAGTAAAGAACGACGTCTAAATCAAACCTGAATGAATGATCATCCTCTGAATAATATGAAACTCCTTTATCTGCACTTGTAGACCAGCCTATTAATGAGTTATTACGGTTTACCAGCTCTTTGTCATTCTTTTTCCATTTACGTAGATCAAACCCACCTTGAAGTAATATATTCTGTGACGACACTGGGTCTTTCATCTTGCAACAAAGAGGCATGTTGTTTGATAGTCACGGTCAGTAAGCTTGAGGATTATTTGTAAACATGGTTTTTCTATGTCTGCTGTTAAAGCGAAGGGGTAAACCTGAAGAGCAATAAAGTATCAAAAAGTGAAGGCATGGAATTTTCCCCCCAATCTAGAGCATCATTTAAGGTACATTTGTCCGGTTGAGATTTTGCACTTCCATCAAACACAATAAGGACTTTAGTAGTGTCATAGTCCTTTCTCACTACAGCATGATGACGCAAGTAATAAGTTTTCTCAGAGATTAATTGGTCTTCTGGAACACATTCAATAATACAATTCAACAATTGTTCTTTCAGAATAGAGTCATATTATGCAAAAAATTCAGGATCCTACTTTAATCTGTTGTGTGTGTAATTCCAACTCTTTCTTTGTTGAGCCTTTCTTAATTAATTTCACTCTCTGTTACAAACTGGAGTTAAGATTCTAAGACAAGATTAGGCATGACATTTAAACTAGTGTTTGAATTCGAATTATAAGGTCCAGATAATAGCCATCCTAATTCTTGTTAACATTTACGGGGCTTGACCTGCGTTTTACAACTTCAACTATAACCTATGAGCTGATAATTTAAGAGCTCTCATATGAAGTAACTCATTTATATCTACATCTGACAAAATAACTGGATAATTAAGCGCCGAAATAGCTAATTCACTGCTATCTACCAATTCTCTATCTTCAAATTCTAGATTCATGGTTACTAAAACTACATTTATTTTTCTTGAATTTCTCCATGCCAACAGTGCTGATACTTAAGTGTTCGATTCAGTGAATGTCCCACGAAAGTTTCTTCACTAGTTTTTCTGTAATGTACGATCGCCGGCTTTCTCCATCCAATAAAACATAAACAATCACTCCATTGCTCTTTTCTGCGCCAAATGCAAATGTCTTTGCCGTTTGCGACATGACCTTAACACCCCCAGTTGATTTGGTAGTTACTGCACTTTCACACTTTATTTCTCACTTAACTGTTGTTGCGGTTGATGCCTCTATTCCTTTGAAAAATATTGCTTGGTGGTGACTCTGTAGGGTTCATGATGGGAACCCCTGATGCCAAACAGTAGGAGACAATTAGAGAGGCACCACGAAGTGACACTTAATTAAAACATTGACTGCTTTTGGCTAATTGACAACTGTCAATCTTTTCTGTTTTATGTATCTGTAGTTTCTGTTTTAGTAGTTAGTTGTTGTTAGTTGTTGTTGGTAGTCATCGTTTACAGTAATGAAGAGTTCACTTGTGTTCTGACCTAAAAGTGTTCTTCAAGTGCGGTCTGAGTAAAAGAACCGAATCCGCAACACATGGGACAGCCTTGGCCCATGTAGAAACACAAGTTACAACTCCATGAAAATTTTAGACATCATTTGCTGCAATTTTGTAGCAAGGTCTCCAGTTTTCACGCACTTATAACACATTCCAGCCTTCTTCTTGACGCTTTGAGAATCTTTGACTTCCATACAATGAATTGATGAATGTGCTCCGTTGCAAAACTAACAAGAAGAGCATTTTCGTTGTTACTATCGCCTCCTCTTTTGGTCAAAAATGTTCGTGTTGTACCAGGCGTCGCTTTCATTTGCGTGTATTTTTGCTGCTTTTTCTCGGTCACTGTAATCCTAAAGTTTCAAGGCGCCAAACATGGGAATTTATTTGATCAAATTTGACACGAAGCTGTGAAATATGCATCCTTTTCAAGCCCCTGTAACTTCAGTAACCTCTTTTTCCGTATCTCCTAAATCAGATTTCGTCAGGATCGCATCGTCAAGAGCTTTGAGGCATAGCTTTTTCTCTTTACACGTTATTGCTAAAGATTTTAATCGAAGGAATTTCTCCCTCACCTTTTTGTGGATCAGTAGAGCATGCAAGAACATCTTTGATTTCGCTTTCGTGCCTCGTAACTACTCCTGGACTTCCTCCTTGTATGCTGTGTAGCGTTCTAAGATCAATTGCTGCTTGTCCCTCCAGTGACATTTTGCTCCAAATTGCGCCAAAACTTTGATACTCTTGCTCCATGTTGAGCACCATGTATTGTCACTTTGAGTTAGAGTATTAAGACTTAGCCAAAGTACGTCTATGTTCTTATTTTCATTATTATATTCAAAATATATTTCTCCATAGCTCTTTACTCTAACGCTGCTTGAGTTCCCCTCTCTACTACAAGTGTCAAATATGAATTATAAAAGGAATGTAATACGAAAGATTTTGGGGAAAGGACTAGCACCCAGACCACTTCCCAACATATGTGTTGACATAATTCATCTATAGTGAAATAGCAAAATGAATTAAGTTCACTAAGTTTTCGTCTCATTTTGGTAGGAAGAAGTGTAAGCCTTGTACCGTCTAGACAACTCTTAGGAACAAACCTACATACTACAAAATAATGTTATAGCCAGGCATACGGTTGATGCTCAGTGCAATATCGAGAATGAATTTGAGTTAACTTGCACGATTCCAAAGGCCTCGCCCTGTACAGGGAGTGGTCTCTAATTTCTGTTTTAAGCCCCTCTTGTAAAAAAAATTAGCACTACACCCAGTGATAGTTCCTTGTCCTCATTTCACATACCTGCTGTATCCAGGGGGAAGAAACAGTAAAGTAAGCTTGTCTTTACGTACTTGGAATTACATGAAATAGCAACTTTTTCAGCAATGTGGACTCATTTGAATACAGTTTATAGGTCAACGCAAATTGAAAGGCTTATATTCTTTAACGACTTTGAAAAGCATAGAATGCCGAAAGTCACCACTACCAGCAAAATAGTCACAGCTGGAGGAATATTTTAAGTCAAAGCCAAAATTAAACCTTTGAGCCAGTAAATTCAAGGCTACAAATATTGGTTTCAATGCTGTCAGAAGTCAATAGTTGTAGGGTAATAACGTCAATAGTTTTAATACTCAAGTCTAATTTCTGGAAATCTCTACTTATTTATGAAATAATTCGAAGATTCCAGAAACGAAATGCTTTGACACGTGTTGCATTTGGAATATTCGATATGATTAGATTTTTACTGTTCATGCTATTTCCAAGTCAGATCTCTCTATCAATGCAACGGTTACACAATAAACATAACTATTCAATATGTCACTTCCGGCTTACGATTAACCAATCACTGCAACGCAAAATTGTACCAGTATTCGCTGAAATGAAATCCTCCTTAGCTGAATCTAGTAACTGCAGCCTTTGCAGACTGGAAGAGTGTCAATCATTAGCTACACATATCATTGGAAAATGAAGCCGTTTCTAGTAACATGACTTGCTTTAATCACTCTTTTGAGCTCTATTGAAGGTTTTCTAGTGTTGTGAAGAAGTATATAATCAATTTTTGCTCTCACTGCTGAGACGTGTTTTCAGTAGAAGAGCAGAGAACCATAAACTAACTTCATACGAAGCGGCAAGGAAAATATACAGAAAAATACTCTATTCTGATGTAGGAATCCTTAACAAGTAAGAGGTTCATTCAAACATCATCACCAAAGTTCTATGAATGAACCTAACAGGCCATGCTGCTTTGTATAAACTGTTTGAAATGGACATTACAGTGCAAATCTCTGTAATACTTTGTGAGACTGTGTATATTTTCAACAATATAGCTAGAACACATGAGTCACTCCTCTTCATTACTTTCTGATTTTAAACGTTAATGAAGACTTTAATGACAACATTAATTCGTAAGGTGACAAAAAGCCAACAAAACTAAAATTCCCTAAGGGCCTTTGGGTGTCCTGAAGCACCGAGACAAGTACTTTTTCAAGAATTATAAGCCGATTTGGAAGAGGTTTTTAGGTCAATATAAATTCAAAATCACGTTTATGGATTAATAAAGTCAATGTATGCAGGCTGAAGTACAGCTAAATGTCGACAGCTTTAGGTTAATAAAGTAAAGAATGTCAATGATAAGTGAGACAGCTTCTACTCTCAACTGATTTATAAAACAACTGCTATATTGTAATGGGAAATGCTGCCATGTTAATTTCCAATGATATTCACTGCTATGCACTACGTATTTACTTAGTTCTTTATTGGGGATAGGCCCTTTCTTGTTCTCAAAGACAGGCTATTTCTTATCTCCCAACAGTACTCTTTCCTTTAGTTCTCCATATGTCCTGATTTTCACTTCCACCGCATGAATTCTCTTTTTCATCATTAGTATTATTTCAGCATATAATCTTTTCACTTGATTGCTTTTATATACTGTGCTGCAAAATGGTACTTGCATAGTATTGAATAGTATAGTAATATTTTGCTATAGTATAGCTTATAAGTGAAATGGATTATAACTACTGCAAAATTATGAAATTTTTTAGGTCAGAAGAAGGTGAAAATCACCAAAAAAATCAAGATTGCTTAGTTAATTATGAAATCAATTTCTGGTCACTGTTATGAGTAGACTACGGTCTGAAATATAACATCCTTGCAATCCGGTATACTTGTAATAGGCAACTCTGATATTATGTTAAAAGGTTATAATCAAAAGAAAAAGGACATTTGCTAGAAGCAAGGTTGCATCTAGTGTTGTTGATAGAGAATAGACTGTTGAATACGTTCATACATAAAATCTTAAAGAACATAAGTAAGGGAATAAAGATATATTAAATGCCATTGATACATTTTCAAGATGCACACGAAGTGCACCTATAAAAAAACTGATACAGGCATAATTGATGTATTTAGGAGCATAATTAAGGAGAGCGAAAGCAAACCCAAGTATGGGTTAGCAATGGATGAGAATATATTACAATAACATTCATTCATTCTACTCTACTCGATTCTATTCCAGTGGCGGCTCGTGCTATTGGGCATTCAGGGCAGTGCCCCACCAAAATTACTTACAGCCAAAAATATCCTTATAGTAGCTACATTATTTCTACTGTAAATTCAATGTTGAATTTCATAAAAGACAAGTCATTGCAGCTTATATAAACCATTGACATCAAGAGAACGCCAATGCAAAAAATGTTTGTCGCATATTCTGTCACCGGCTTGAACAGTTTTTGTACGATCTACGCAGGAAGGGCAAAATTAGTTTTGCCCTCCCTAGACTGCTTTGAGCATGCGTATTAGCAAGGTCAGATCATGCTAGGAGTTCTAGTTATCTTGGGGATGCCAGTTATCGGGAGCATACTTTATTACTAAAAGGTTTCTGCTCATTTACTGTTGATGACGAGCAATGCAAGAAATCCTGCAAATAAGTAAATATTTCCATTATTACAATAAAATTGGTTTCCAAGTTAAAGCGTTGCACTTCTGATGCTGATTTACTTGACCATCCGGAGTAATATGCTCATATCTCACTTCGTTTTACTTCATGATACACAATGCTCTTAACTTATAAGCAAGTATTTAGTCATCATATTTACGGTGGTGTTTGTTATAACATCAAACAGCTAGAACTTTATAGTTAAGTTATCTCTAATATGATACTATTAACCAGCACATAATCTACAAGAACTTTTCAACGCTTATAACGTGGATCAAATATCTTGAATATGCTCATTAAGAAAGTCTCTAATTGCTTGCCAAGCATGCTCCTGCGCAGCAGAATGTGCTTCAACATTGCCACCCCATAAGATATAGACATCATAATACTTATAAAATGAGATTTTGCACATGGGCATGAAAGGAACTTCAATCAGGTGTCCAGTTCCTGGATAATTCAGTGTCTTTAGTGAAGGTCTTTTGTGCAGGGCCAGCCTCTTCTGCATTCTTGCTGCCATTTTACTGGAATTATAACAACCATCCTCACTACCACTTATCACAAGAACTTCTCCTCTGATTTTCTCTACTGGAATCTCTAACTGTTCAGATTCTCTAGAATCAAGGTCAAAGAAATCCCGTGAGACAATGGTTCTGTCATCTACTAATGTGAGATCATCAATGCAAGGATTCCTCTGAAGACCAAAACTTTTGCTTTGGTATTTAACAGGAGTCAAGAAAATATTGGGAGAGGAAATGGCCACAGTGGCAGCTACCATCGGACACTTTGCTGCCAATTGCAAAGCAATTTGACCTCCAAATGATACCCCGATTATGCCAATACCATTTTGATAAACACGATCATGACTTGCCAACCATTCAACAGCATCCACGAAGTATTCTATATCTAGATTCCTAACTGAAGTTGGGAGATCTTTGTAGCCAAAGAATGCCAACGCGAGCACAACATAACCATATGAAGCAAGAATAGCAGCTCGAAACTCCAAAAGACCACCGTTACTCCCAAACATATCAATGACACCTGAAGGAAGAAATATATTTAGTTTCAAAATCAATTATACGGAAAAGGTGTCAAAATTGGCCTTATCCATCTTATTCCTTCTTATCTGACAGTTTTTTATAAAGTCCACAAAGAAGCCAATTTTGCAATTCAAGTGGATCAATCCGTGTAGATACTCTACGTCTGAAAGAGTTATCACACATAGTAGCATTCCTATTTCGTCCCATTTCGTTATGTATGAATATCAACTACTGGTTACTGTGCTTGATATCACCCATAAAATTACTCCCATTGGAAAGTTTTGATCTTCTGGTTTTTGAAAAGAATTGTTGACTTTATTACATAACAAAGTGCATGGAAGAAGACCGAGAGTAAAAGTGAATGATGAATCTATTAGCTCCTGGAAAACAACAACTCAGGACAACAACATTACGAGACTCTAGATGTTCCCCAGGGATCTTTACTGAGAACACTCCTTCAATATTTACATAAGCGATCTAATAATGATTAAAGTGTGCAGTTAAGCAGAAGACATACTAATCATTCGATACATTGATAATGCTCTGTTACAGCGCCACATGGATTGATAACTACGTGAATGGGAATACCAAGGAATCTCGTCTACTTGTCTTTGGTAAAAATAAAGATAACTTTTCATTCGTATTGGAGATAAGGTAATAGCTAAATTTAAGAAGAGAAACTTCTTGGGGCTAATTAATGATCAAATGCTTACTCTTAAATCACACATAACTGCCGAATCCAGGAAGGCTTATGAGAAGCTGTATGCCTTATCTCGGATATTTAGTTATGTTGGCAATGAAAAACTAATTTTAACTATTATTTTAATTTAGCTATCTTCCCCTAATTTGTATATATTCTCACAGACCAATGAGCAACAACATTTACCGTACTCATGAACAGGACCTACGCATTGTATATGATGATACATTATCTAACTTTATTTTGTTACTTCAGAAAGATAAATCAGTGCCAGTTCATCTGTGGCACTTCCAGCTACTAATGTTACAAATCTATGAGAGAATCTTAATCCTTAACATTTGCTTTGTGAAAAGACTTTTGTACAGAGAAACATGTCAAACATGTCTACTTGCGATTGCTTTCCTTTATCTTTCAGAGAAGCTTAGTTACTTGGTTATATGATTTTAGCATGCTATGAATAAATAAAATATATATCTACTAGCATTATTCCAGAAAAATATGCCAGTGTTAAGCTTGTTCATCTTTCATTGAGCGCTCTTGGCATCTTTGGTACATCATCTGATTACCGTTTAAAAATACTGCTAGATCTGTATTTTGACAACAATTTCCGGCAAAATATTGCTATAACAGCATCACATGGCGAGATCATACGTTCATATTACATTTATTGTAGTCAAATTAAGTAATGGGCATGTTCTGAGGAGCATAGGTTGCAAATCTTCTCGAGAGCTCTGATCACAATTATATTCTCCTTCCCTTATTACCCAATAGCCAGTCTCAAAGTTGACAACTAATGGGTCTCAAACCTACATGTAGGTTCATATTAGCCATTCTTATTAGCCTTCAGAACTTAAGAAGGGTGCAAAATGTGTTTTGAAATGTTCTTAAATTTCTTCAAAAATGGGTATTGTGATAAATGTAGCACAGAACTGCCGTTGTACTCACTAAATATTTTGCTCCGATTGTAAACTATTAAGCTTTAAAGCTCGATGGCTATAGCTCCCCTATTAATCGGTGTTTTAAAAAAGAACTTTCGCTCTAGATTACAAGACATTCTTTCAGTAATGGTCAACTTTCTCGCAAAAGATTAAGATTTTGATCAATGTAGCTCAAAACTACGCCTTTTTGTCGAACCTTCTAGAGCAAACGCTTGTTCTGAGGCAATTAATTGGGATCCTAGCTTTCTACTCCATGCTATCATCAGTGAAAGAGAGGGGCACCAGTTTTGCAACTGCAAGATTTGAGATTAATCTATATAATGATAGTGAATGTGGCAAACTCTCCATAAACAAACAATCAGACAAACTAAAGACAATCATACATTTGTCACAGCGCTTTGTAACTGTGACATAAAATGCAACTTTCTGCCTTGAAGAAAAAAATGTTTTTAAGTAAAAGAGTCCTAGTTAATATATAAAAGGCTTCTTTTACTATGCAAATCGTGATTTTTTGTAATCCTGATCCGACAGAGGTTTTGGTGCTAACGGTAGTATAGATGACTTCTGCGTCGGCTATGTCAGATAAAGTGAAAGTTTTTGAACTTGAATTAACAATACATGCACCTTCAACTAGGAGATTCATTTCATAAGGAACTGCTTCTTTTAAGCTATTCCTTATATTACAACAATACTCATTCCTAACCATCGGTATCATTTTATTATTAGATATCACTTTCTCGCCAAGATTCAATATTACCTTGTTGTTTCCTGTTTAAAATCATTCAGCTACTGGTTGTCGCCAAATGCTAACCCTACTTCCTCCAAAGGGTTAATCTAACAAAGTCCTCAATGACGTCTATGCTGGTGGGTTGGTAAGGCAGCTGCCTCCTCTGCCCTCATCTATGGGGGGTAGTAGGGGTAGGAATTGCCCTTCATACTGGAGTTTTTCCATCTCTCCTGTCTTCAGAAAAGGTTTTTCCGTCATTGTAGACAGTTTGGTTCAAACACAATTTTCCCATACCACAAAGTAGTACTGTATTACTAGACCAGCATACTAAGCATTCTTCTTATGGACAAAAGTCTGAGATACAAAATATACCCCTGTAGAGGAACATACATATACATAGATGTGCCATCAGTTGAATTCATGCCCTCTGCCCTAAGTGTGAGAAGGCGGCCCTGAATTCCCTTCCAGCATGAGAACATCATATTAACGAAAATCTTTCACTATTTTTGGAGTTAAAGAATGCAACAAGCTTGACGTAGTAACAAAACAAGAGCCGTCAGTTCATTGCGTTAAGTAGTGTATTGAAAGCTGCCATGACTGTCAACAAGTGAAAACTTGGTCCTTCATCTGCGTTCATTTATATTTTACTTTCTGTTAGAATGTAATTTCTATTTATAAATATAAATTAGCCATATTTTAGACAACATATGTTGTAATTAGGCTTTCTTTCTACACAGTATCATTAGCAAATCAGGTTTACTCTAAAGCGTAACTCATTTTGAATAACATTTAAGATAACAGTTGTAACAAAACATTTATTACAAACCAGGGAATCTCCTTCTTTCTTTCGGCAGAAATAATGTACCACGTATGTTTCTAACACTAATTTCTCGTCTTTCAACGTCATCTGACAGATACGTCCGCAAAATTGTTGCCTTTGCAAGTGGCAAAGGCAAAGCTGCAACCGCTTCACTTGGATTAGCTGCTTTCTCATTAGACATGACATGACCATCAAATACCGCTACAAAGAAATGCATTGGTTTAGTCACATCACGTGTTACCCATCGTATACCCTTTCTTTGGCCCGGAACTGGTAACATGCTCCAAAATAGCCCCATCCCATCAACACCTTTATATGTACCTCCAAATGATGCATCTTTTGCAATATCTACATTGCCATATATGTCTGCAATGAAATGGCCATAAGACTCAAAGCAAATTGTTGATCGATTTGTCTGTGCTGCATGAACTCTGACAGTAACACGCTGAAATGAATGCAAATTCAATACTCTAATTGCAATTCGTTTATCAACCAAGACTTGTCCTTCAGGAACAACGATTGTTGGCAAAGTCGATTCAGATTTAGGTGTTAGATCTGTCTTGCACGAATAGATGGATCTAGAGGCCTGTGCCCATATGATCTGAAGTTGGTTTTCATGTACTCGTAAGCCTTCTAGAATGGATCTCGGATGAATCAGTGATGTTTTGTAGACTGAAAGTATTAGCGGAAACACTCTTGTTGTTACGTTTGCGATGCAATGCTGATATTGGAAGACGAACGGGAAAGTGCTTGAAATGAGTTTTCGAAATATAGGCATCTCTAAATCAATGTGTTCTACACCATGTTAGTATGCGCTTCTTCGACGTGGTGTTGAGCCCTTGAAGCTGTCTTTCTTTGGCCAAAAGTTGTGTGAGCAGAATATTTGAATGCATGTGGTTTACGCCTTGATAATATGGATGGGATAAGGTTCAGTTCCATTGTGTATTGTAGAACAAATCCTGTATTGGATGCAATTCTAGCACTGCAATTCCCACAGGAATAGAAAGAAAGACGAAACCACACTGTTCTTCGCTTTCTAATTCTTATTAAACTGATTTCAAAGACAATGCATATTTAATAAATAATCCCAATTAGTCTGTTGGTACTACAGCATTTTACCACAGCACGAAAAAGCGGCAACAGTGTTTAGACAACATCCTAGTTGTGAGTATTATTTAAATAAAAGAAACCAAAAAGTAACAAGATTATTCGCATGCATCAAACAGAGGGACAATAAATCTACTCTTCTGTGGGTAGGAAATTTTGAGGCAACCTAAAACAGTATTTAGGTAAAGTCTGTTTTTGATATTGCTTGTATCACATATTAATACTTCTTTCTATGAAAAGTTAAATGAAATTAGATCATAAGATAATATACAGCAAAGACTAACTCATTTCTGTTTTGTGTATTCAGGCGAAAGCAACTTCAAATGTAGGAACATTCCCTCGATGGTGATCTTCAGAAGTATTTGGCGCCCTTCATCTCTATGATTGTTTACTTATTGTCAATTCCATAACTGGATTACCATGGAGGAAAACTGTAAAGTCTCCAAATTGCAACTCATCCCCATTAGTAATTATCGAAATACAGCCCACCAACAAATTGCAAGGATCATTTAAATCCGGCATCCGTGAAATGAGATGAAGAAGTACCCATAACTTTGGATAGGATTGCTTTATTGAATTGAAATTGTGAGGAGTATGTTTTCCTCTGCAGAAGCAATTCATGGAGAAAATGTAACGTAAAGCTGAGGAAGATCCCATAGGATCTTTCCACAAATTAGTTTATTTTGCATGGAATCAGTATTTCAGTAATTTGTGTGTCATGAGTAACCCAAAATCTTTGACAAGAATCCAGTCATAGACTCAATCATCCTTATGCTTTCCATTTTTCACGCAACTCCGATTTATACTTGTCTGGTTACAAATCTTGATGCAACTTTAAAGTGTCCTAAAAGCCTTTCTATTCATTCATTTTACGTTGCATCGAGCAATACATTGAACGATGCTTCTGAATCTCTGGTGAAGCTCCACTTACATTATTGTTAGAAATTTTGTGACTTTATTTGCTGATCCGAAGATTGAAGGCCCGAACAAAAAGTTTTCAAAGAAAACTTATGTTTACCTTTTATCATATTAACATTCCACGTTTGGTTTGCATGACTCGACTTTCAGTTCCAAATATCTCTCTCAAGCTAACTTCGCAAACATTATTGTAGGCTAAGGAAAGTTTAAAATTTCTACAAAGTTACATAGACAAGAACACGCATGTGTTTTTTCAAATTTTCCATAACCTTGCACATTGCGCCTGTATCATCTAATCATGAATCTACCTAACCTCATCAGTAGCGTGGTGGCACCCACGGGGAGCCACGTCCCCCTAGCAAGAGGCTTTGAGGAGAGCCAAGAAACTTGAGGGAAGGAAAAATTACTTCTTAAACAGACAGCATATGGAGTTCTGCAAGAAAAGTCCAAGCGTACTGCGTATTGATTATATTTGTTGAGTTCATCTTCTACACCCCATCCAATTTTCTCATGCCTTTAGAAATTGTTGATATTTTTCTTGGATTCATACATTCCTTACTGGTTGCATCGCTCACATTTTCTTTGCCCCTTAACAAATACAGCAAAACATGTATGCTTGATGCAGCTTGTGTTTTCCATTATTCTCAACTCATTCGTAAGTTTCTGCAATTTTGAGCCTTGATATTCTCATAAACTATATATTCAAAAAAGGTATGTTGCAAGGTTTTCTACAATCAGGGACGTGAATTCTGAGGTTTTGGACGTGCAACATCCGCAACAGTTAAAACAGCTTAGCTTGTAAGGTAACTGAATCTCTGTGCATGGCAATGTTGACACCAAAGAACCTTGCCACATATAAATTACAGTTCACAATTTGATGTAGACTATCTTTCCTTTGTCGCACTGGCGTGATGTTTCTTTCTAGCGTTGGGACTACAGGCATATGAAAGCAAAAGGAAGTGTCTCGTGGCTCGTTGCCTCTTTTGCTTCCGGTATGGATGATCAGCTTTTATTCTAGGCACAGAGATGAATGATTTTAATAACATTTTGATCAATGATGATAGCAGTTTTAACCCATACTATGAAAAGACATTTTTTGACATTAAATCAGAATTTAAGCAAAAAGTGCAATCTAAATATTGAGAGAGATTTCATTTCTGGAGATTTGTACATGTAGCCAGACTATGGTTAAGGTATCTAAGAGTTACGTTAAATTTTTCGTTAGTGTACTCAACATAGACATAGTCAATAGAACATTCACTGATCTGGAACCCTATTGCTTTAACTTTCTTTTCACGTTTTATCTAAAGCACGTGAGTACATACTCAAGATACAGTTAATGAAAGATTTAATTATGCACTTAAAAATAAAGCGTATACCGTAGTATATACTATTCCATTCTACTCTTCTCTATTCCATTCTATTCTATTCTACTATCTTCCATTCTATTCTATTCTTTTCTATTTTGTTTTATTCTATTCTATCCCATTCTATTCTACTCTCTTCTATTCCTTTCTATTCCATTCTACTCCATTCTACTCTATTCTAGTCTTTCTAATACTGTGATCAAGTTATATATTGATCTGAAACTTCGGCATGCAAGGTGAAATCTTTATATATGACTGCCCATCAAGACCTATGTTGGAGCCTCCTTCTCGTTAGTTCACCTACTTAGAAGACTATTCCACAATAATTTCTACCAATAGATATATCCATCATATTGTTGTTGTTGTTCTTGCTGATGTTATCTATTTTTATTTATTAATATTATTATTTATTGCTATTATTAGATCATTGTATTGTAGTAGGTTGTATTAGATTCATTGTATCATTGCATTAGATTGATTATTTTTGTATTACATTCTAGTTGTAGTAGTTGTATAGTATTAAAATTAATACCATACGACATTTCACCTAGCTTAGCTAATAACGAGGGGAAAAATTTCTAGTCTATTCTATTCTATTTTAGTCTAGTCTATTTTATTCTACCAATCAACTGAGCTTTCTTCCATCGAGAAGCTTATCATCATTGTTAACTTGAGTATGAAAAGGACCATGTAAGTATGTAAATTAAGCGATAAAGTAAATGAAGGTTTTCACTTTTCTACTTTATAGTCTATTTTTTACTTGTATTCATCATAGACCATGTCATTGTACACTTCTGTCCAATACAAACCTAAGATAATCCATTCCTTCGGAAATTGTATTAGATTCTGATTTCCAATGGAGTGTTTTCTATTAATGCATTGTATGTATATTTCAATGCTTGAAACTAAGTTTCTGAAGTTGATGATGATATTAGCATGACCGTATTCCACATTCTATTCATCGATTACAGCATTGATCTTTACTGCCTTTTAGTTTTGTTGTGGACTAAAGTATAATCCCGATAACTGGGACCCCAAGTAAAATCCAAAATAAGTAACAGCTAACCTGAGTTTATGTAGAGCCGAGCTCTGATAATTGGGATTTATGGAAAAAATGTTGTTGTAGTCTTAAGCAGAGGATCATGCAAGTAGTCACATATCACCTAATGACTCCTTGAATGCATGCGCATTTTGGCATACCCACTCCATTTATTTGTTCTGAAATAGGCATCTCTTTACCAAATGTAGCTTCACTTACTTTTACATACTACATTATGTGAAATCATCCAGTTTTGCATTGGGAATCACCATTCAGTAAATCTACACTTTGTTTAAAGGAACAGCTATGTAATACTATGGTGTCAGTCCCAGTTTAACAGATCAATTGCTGCTGACAGCCTAAAATTGGTCCTGTCTGCAGGAGTCCCAGTTACCTGTTAAGGATAGGAGAAATATATGAAAACGTTTAGGAACTTTCAAGGGGAATGGAAAGGTCTTCCCACAACCCGAGAGTTCTAGTTATCTTGGGGGTGCCAGTTATTGGGAGCATACTTTATTACTAAAAAGGTTTCTGCTCATTTTCTGTTAATGACGAGCAATGTAAGAAAATGTTGGAAATAACCAAGCATTTGCATTATCTCAATAAAAACCTGATTCCAACCTAAAATATTCTTTTCTGAGATCAATATTACGCAAAATTGTGACACAACAGACTGAAGTAGGGCTAGTGCTATTCGTAAAATGAGTTTCCTCAGTCATATCTTCAAGTAAAGTTGTCAAGCGCTGATTTACTTGACCATCACGAGTAATATGCTGATATTTCACTTCATTTTACTTCATGATACACAATGCTCTTAAATTATAAGCAAGTATGTAGCCATCATATTTACGGTTCTGTTTGTTATAACATCAAACAGTTAGAACTTTACGGTTAAGTTATCTATACTATGATACTATTAACCAGCACATAATCTACAAGAATTTTTCAATGCTTATGACTTGGATCAAATATCTTAAATACGCTCATTAAGAAAATCTCTAATTGCTTGCCAAGCATGTTCCTGCGCAGTAGAATGTGCTTCAACATTGCCACCCCATAAGATATAGAAATTATAATACTTATAAAATGAGATTTTGCACATGGGCATGAAAGGAACTTCAATCAGGTGCCCAGCTCCTGGATAATCCAATGTCTTTAGTGAAGGTCTTTTGTGCAGGGCCAGCCTCTTCTGCATTCTTGCTGCCATTTTACTAGAATTATGACAACCATCCTCACTACCACTTATCACAAGAACTTCTCCTCTGATTTTCTCTACTGGAATCTCTAACTGTTCAGATTCACTAGAATCAAGGTCAAAGAAGTCCCGCGAGACAATGGTTCTGTCATCTACTAATGTGAGATCATCAATGCAAGGATTCCTCTGAAGACCAAAACTTTTGCTTTGGTATTTAACTGGAGTCAAGAAAATATTTGGAGAGGAAATGGCCACAGTGGCAGCTACCATCGGACACTTTGCTGCCAATTGCAAAGCAATTTGACCTCCAAATGATACCCCGATTATGCCAATACCATTTTGATAAACACGATCATGACTTGCCAACCATTCAACAGCATCCACGAAGTATTCTATATCAAGATTCCTAACTGAAGTTGGGAGATCTTTGTAGCCAAAGAATGCCAACGCGAGCACAACATAACCATATGAAGCAAGAATAGCAGCTCGAAACTCCAAAAGACCACCGTTACTCCCAAACATATCAATGACACCTGATGGAAGAAATATATTTAGTTTCAATATCAATTATACGGAAAAGGTATCAAAATTGGCCTTATTCATCTTATTCCTTCTTATCTGACAGTTTTTTATAAAGTCCACAAAGAAGCCAATTTTGCAATTCAAGTGCATCAATCTGTGTAGATACTCTACGTATGAATGAGTTATCACACATAGTAGCATTCCTATTTCGTTCGATGTGTGAATATCAACCTACTGATTACGTTGCTTGACATCAACCATAGAGTCACTCGCATCGAAAAATTGTGACCTTCTGGCTTTGGAAAGGAAGTGCTGACTTTATCATATAACTAAATAGATGGAAGGAGACCGAGTGTAGAAGTGGATGATGAATTTATTAGCTTCTTATACCACATTGACTCAAGATATTCCACAGGGATCTTTGCTGAGACCTCTCCTTCAATATTTACATAAGCTATCTAATGATGATTAATGGTGACACTGAAGTGCAACGTTACGCAGAAGACACAATAATCATTAGATATATAGATAATGCTCTGTAACAGCGCCATATGGTTTGATAACTACATGAAAGTGAATACCAAAAATGTCATCTGTTGGTCTTTGGAAAAAAAAGAGATAACTTTTCATTCGCATTTGAGATAACGTAATAGCTAAATTTAAGAAGAAAAAATTAATGATAAAATGCTTACTCTTAAATCACACATAACTGCCGAATCCAAGAAGGCTTATGAGAAGCTGTATGCCTTATCTCGGATATTTAGTTATGTTGGCAATGACAAACTAAAGTTAACTAGTATCTTAATGTAACTATTTCCCCTAATTTGTATATCTTCTGACAGACCGATGAGCAACAAAATTTACCGTACTCATGAACAGGACCTACGCATTGTATATAATGATACATCATCTAACTGTATTGTGTTACTTCTGAAAGGTAAATCAGTGCCAGTTCATCTGTGGCACTTCCAGCTACTAATATTACAAATCTATGAGAGAATCTTAATCCTTAACACTTGCTTTGTGAAGAGAATTTTTGTACAGAGAAACATTTCATACAATCTACAAATGAATAATCGACTTGATCAAAAGTCCTGGGTCCCTTTTCCCATTTTCACTATGCAAGTAACTTGTGTGCTCCTCCCTCTAAACAATGTTTGTTTGTAAGAGAGGTATACGTCATAATGAAAAAATTCAATTTTAGATCTCTGCATGACTTTACAAGCTTTATAAAGCATTGGAATGGACAGAAAAAGATCCTTGTGGGCTACGCAAAATCAATCCATAGCGTAAGTGGGTTTCTTGATTTAGTAATATATGTTTTTAATCTTAATCATTTTACTTTTTCCAAGAATATTTACAACCTGTTTCTAACCTAATTACATTTCTACTTGCGATTGCTTTCCTTTATCTTTCAGAGAAGCTTAGTTACTTGGTTATATGATTTTAGCGTGCTATGAATAAGTAAAATATATATCTACTAGCATTATTCCAGAAAAATATGCCAGTGTTAAGCTTGTTCATCTTTCATTGAGCGCTCTTGGCATCTTTGGTACATCATCTGATTACCGTTTAAAAATACTGCTAGATCTCTATATTGACAACAATGTCCGGCAAAATATTGCTATAACAGCATCAAATGGCGAGATCATACGTTCATATTACATTTATTGTAGTCAAATTAAGTAATGGGCATGTTCTGAGGAGCATAGGTTCCAAATCTTTGAGTAAAACCTAAATTTAAGAAGACAAACTTTTTGGGGTTAATTAATGATCAAATGCATACTCTTGAATCATACATAACTGCCCAATGCAAGAAGACTAATGAGAAGCTGCATACCTTATCTCTGATATTTAGTTATGCTGACAATGAAAAACTAATTTTAACTGTTATCTGAATTTAACTATTTTCCCCTAATTTGTATGCATTTTGACAGACCAATAAGCAACACCATTTACCCTAGTCATGAAGAGCACCTACAAATTTCATTTGATGATACAACTTTATTTTATACTTCAGAAAGATAAATCAGTGCCAATTCATCTGTGGCACTTCCAGCTACTAATGTTGCAAATCTACGAAAGAAACTTAATCCTTAACCCCGTGCTTCATGAAAAGACTTTTTGCACAGAGAAACATATCATACAATCTACAAATGAATAACCGACTTCACTTGGCACAAGTCAAGACGGTATCTCATGAAGTACCAGGTGCAGTGTTTCTAGGCTGCTCATTGTAGCCAAGAGAGTGGAAAACGAAGCCAAGAATTTTAGATCTCTGCATGACTTTAAAAGTTTTATAAAACATTGGAAAACATTCCTGTGGGCTATGCAAAAACAATTCATAGCGTAAGCTGAATACTTGATTTAATAATATCTGTTTCATTGTTCATCATTTTACCTTTTCTAAGAATATGTAAAACATATTTCGAACCTAGTTTTGTAATTATATCTTTACTTATGTTTGCTTCCTTTATCTTTCAGAGTAGATTAGTTTCCTGGTTATGTGATTTTAGCCTACTATGAATACATAAATTATATCTACTAACATTATACAAGAAAAATATGCCAGCATTAAGCTTGTTCATCTTTCATTGATAGCTCCCGGCATCTTTTGCACATCTTTTGATTCCCTCTTAAAAATTTTGTAAGATCTGCATTTGACAACAATGTCCAGCAAAATATTGTTATAACAGCATCAAATAGTGAGATCACACGTTAATACTACATTGTTTTGTAGGCAAATAAGCAATGGGCATGTTCTGTGTAAGAGCATTATCTGTGTATCGAACAATTATTGTGCCTGAGGAGCATAGGTTCCAAATGGTTGATGTGCCAAGAGCTCTAATCACATTTAAATTCTCCTTTCCGTATTAGCCAATAGCAAGTCTCAAAATGACAACAAACTTGCCTCACAGCTACATTTAGGTCCATTTTGGCCATTCTTACTAACACTCAGAAATAAAGTTGGATGCAAAATGTGTTTTGAAACATTCTTAATTTTTCTTCAAAAATGTGGATTGTGTTAAATTTAGCAAAGAACTGCCGCTGTACTCACTAAATACTTTGCCCCGATTGTAAACTAAGAAGATTTAAGGCTCGATGGCTATAGCCCCCCTATTAATCGGACTCTGAAAGAGAACTTGCGCTCTAGATTATAAGCCATTCTATCAATGATCGTCAATTCTCTCGCAAAAAAATTACGAATATGATTAATGTTGCTGAAAATTACGTCTTTTTGGCAAAACCTCTAGAGGAAACGCTTGTTCTGAAACAATTAATTGGGATCCTAGCTTCCCTCTCCTTGCTATTGTCAGTGAAGGAGAGGGGCACCAGTTTCACAACAGCAAGATTTGAGATTAATCTATATTAAAAACGTGGAAGTGGCAATCACACATTTGCCAGAGCACTTTTGTAGCTGTGACAGACAATGCCTTGAAGAATACAAATGCTTTTAAGCAAAAGAGTCCTAGTTAATTGTCCTGGATACCACACCTGTCCTAAGAACCCTTCAAGCATGGTTTTTAAAGGCTAAATATTGAAACGTTCTTCCTTTATAACATCTCATGCTCACTTCTTTTGCATTACAGGGAACATTCATATGTAAAAAAGCAGGAAAATCAATGAAGCTTCGTTCTCTATAGTTAAGACTTGTTGTCTGTTTCAACATGTAATGCGTTCGAATGGCTGGGCTACTGAAAGAAATGATCTATTATAGCAAATGGTGGATGGTGTAGTATATCCTCAAAGCGTTTATGTCAGCAAATACGGAGAGAAAATATATTGCCTTTGCACTGATGATTTAAAGAAATGTAAACGATAAAAATTTACTGCAAGCTACTAGTTACTAGATGATAGGATTCTCTATGTATGTTGCTTTGCATCTATGGGGCACTAGGCCCAAAGTTGTTTCTGGAGTTTTACACAGGATTTATACGGACTTTTTGGAAAAATTTCTCTTGACTTATCACTAAAAAGCTTTTCTCACATTGTAAGGAGATTAGCCATTATATAGTGAATGGTTGAGAATGTAAGAAAATTGCTTAGCAATGACGAGAGCTGCAGCTTTAATCAAGCAACGGATATTGTCTAATCCTGATCCGAAAGAAGTTTTGGAGCTAAGTTTAGCATAGATGACTTCTGCGTCGGAAATGTAAGATAAAGTGAGAGGTTCCGAGCTGGAATTAACATTATATGCACTTTCAACTAGAAGAGTCACTTCATAAGGAATCGTTTCTTTTAAGCTATTTCTCCACGGGGGGTAGTAGGGATAGGAATTGCTCTTCAAACTGAACTCTTTCCATCTCTCCTATCTTCAGAAAGGGCATTTTCCGTCATTGTAGACAGTTTAGTTCACAAACAATTTTCCCAGACCCCAAAGTAACATTGTATTACTAGAAGACTAGCATACTAAGTATTCTTCGTCTGGAAAAAAGCTTCAGCTAGAGGATTCATTTCATAAAGAATTGTTTCTTTTAAGCTATTCCTTATATTACAACGGTACTCATTCCTAACCATTGATATCATTTTCTTATCAGATATCACTTTCTCGCCAAGTTACAATGTTACCCTGTTGTGTCCTGTTTAAATTCATTACACTATTCGTTGTCGGCAATTGCAAGCCCTAAACCCACTAAAGAGATATTGTAAGAAATCCTTCAGGGAACGCTCGGCTGGTGGGGGGCCACAGGAGCAGATGATCCCTCTATCCTCATCCATGGGGGGTATTAATGGCAGGGATTGCCCTTCAGACTGAACTCTTTCCATCTCTTCTATATTCTGAAAGGGCATTTTCCGTCATTGTAGACAGTTTGGTTCATAAAATGTTTTCCCAGACCCCCAAAGTAGCATTGTATTACTAGAAGACCAGCAAACTAAGTATTGTTCTTCTTGAGAGGTCTGATAACCAAAATTTACCCCTATAGAGGAACATACATATACATAGATGTGCCATCAGTTGAATCCTTGCCCTTTGCCCTGGGTGTAAGCAGGTGTCCCAGAATTCCTTGCCAGAATGAAAACATCACATTAACGAAAATTATTCACTTTTATGGAGTTAAAGAGTGCCACAAACTTGATATAGTAACAAAGCCAGAGCCGTCAGTTCATTGCTTTAAGTCAAGCTTGAAAGCTACCATGACTATGAACAAGCAAAAGCGTTGTTCCTAATCTGCGTTAACTTATATTTTGCTTTAATTTAGATTTTAATTACTGTTTCTAAATATAAACTAACCATATTTTAGACAAAGTATGCTGAAATTAGGTCTTCATTCTTCACAGGTCCATTAGCAATTCAGGATTACTCTGAAGCGTAACTCATTTTGAATAACACTTAAGATAACAGTTGTAACAAAAAATTCATAACAAACCAGGGAATCTCCTTCTTTCTTTCGGCAGAAATAATGTACCACGTATGTTTCTAACACTAATTTCTCGTCTTTCAATGTCATCTGACAGATACGTGCGTAAAATTGTTGCATTTGCAAGTGGCAAAGGCAAAGCTGCAACTGCTTCACTTGGATTAGCTGCTTTCTCATTAGACATGACATGACCATCAAATACCGCTACAAAGAAATGCATTGGTTTAGTCACATCACGTGTTACCCATCGTATACCCTTTCTTTGGCCCGGAACTGGTAACATGCTCCAAAATAGCCCCATCCCATCAACACCTTTATATGTACCTCCAAATGATGCATCTTTTGCAATATCTACATTGCCATATATGTCTGCAATGAAATGGCCATAAGACTCAAAGCAAATTGTTGATCGATTTGTCTGTGCTGCATGAACTCTGACAGTAACACGCTGAAATGAATGCAAATTCAATACTCTAATTGCAATTCGTTTATCAACCAAGACTGGTGCTTCAGGAACAACGATTGTTGGCAAAGCCGATTCAGACTTAGAGATGGATCTCGGATGAATCAGTGATGTTTTGTAGACTGAAAGTATTAGCGGAAACACTCTTGTTGTTACGTTTGCGATGCAATGCTGATATTGGAAGACGAACGGGAAAGTGCTTGAAATGAGTTTTCGAAATATAGGCATCTCTAAATCAATGTGTTCTACACCATGTTAGTATGCGCTTCTTCGACGTGGTGTTGAGCCCTTTAATCTGTCTTCCTTCGGTCAAAAGTTATTTGTACGCAGAACACTTGAAGGCATGTGGTTTAAGCCTTGATAATATGGGTCAGATAAAGTTCAATTCCATTGTGTATTGTACAACAAATACTACATGGGGCTCAATTCTAGCGTTACGTTTCCCAGAGGAGTAGAAAGAAAACAAAACAACAATGTTCGACACTGTCTAACTCGTAAAAATCTGATTTCACTAATCAAATGAAAGAAATCGAAAAATAACAAGATTATTAGCATTTAACAAGCAGGTGGCCGATAAAACTGCTTAGAAATAAATGTACTTTGTGTAGGAAACTTTGAGGCAATCAAACACAGTATTTAGAAAAATTCGGTTTTTGATATTGCTTTTATCACTTATCAATGCTCCTTTCTGTGAAAAGTGGAATATAATTACGCCATGGGATAATACGCAACAATGAGTAATTCATTTCTGTTTTATGCATTCAAGAGAAAGCAGCTTCAAATGTAAGAGCATTCCCCAGATGGTGATTTTCACCAGCTTTTGGCACCCTTCATCTCTATGATTGCTTACGTATGGTCAATTCCATAACTGGATTACCTTGATGGAAAACTGTAAGGTCTCCAAATTGCAACCCATCCCCATTAGTACTTATTGAAACATAGCTCACCAAAACATTCAAAAAGATCATTTAAATCCGGTATCCGTGAAATGAGATGAAGAATTGCCCATAACTTTGGATAGGATTGCTTTATTGGATTGAAATTGTGAAGAGTATGCTTTCTTCTGCAGAAGCAATTTATGGAGAAAATTTAACGTAAAGCTGAGGAAGATCCCATAGGATCTTTCCACAAATTAGTTTATTTAATATGGTATCAATTTGCTAGTATTTTGTGTGTCATGAATAACCCAACATCTTTGACTCGAATCCAGTTGTAGACTCAATCATCCTTATGTTTTCCATTTTTCAAGCAACCCCGATTTATACGTGTCTGGCTACAAATCTTGATACAACTTTAAAGTGTAATAACAGTCTTTCTATTCATTTTCAGTAACAACGAGCAATACCTTGAACTATGCTTGTGATTCACTGGTGATGCTCCGTTTACCTCATTCTTAGAACTCTTGTGAGTTTATTTGCTGATTCAAGGATTGAAGGCTCCAAAGAAACGTTCTCAAAGAAAACTTATGTTTACCTTTATCATATTAACATTCCACTTTTGGTTTACATGACTCGACTTTCAGTTTCCAACTACGAAATATCTCTCTCAAGCTAACTTTGCACACATTAATGTAGGGTACGGAAAGTTCTTAACCTCTGCAAAGTTACTTAGACAGGAACACGCATGTGTCTTTTCAAATTTTCCATAATCTTGCAAATTGCCTGTATCATCTAATCATGAATCTGCCTAAGCTCATCAGTAGCGTGGTGGCACCCACGGGAAGCCACGTCCCCCTAGCAAGAGGTTTTGAGGAAAGCCAAAATACTTGAGGGAAGAAAAACTACTTCTTAAACATACATCATATGGAGTTCTGCAAGAAAAGTCCAAGCGTACTGCGTATTGATTATATTTGCTGAGTTCATCTTCTACACCCCATCAAATTTTCTCATGCCTTTTAGAAATAGTTGATATTTTTCTTGGATTCATACTTTCCTCACTGGTTGCATCGCTCACATTTTCTTTGCCCCTTAACAAATACAGCAAACATATATGCTTGATGCAGCTTGTGTTTTCCATTATTCTCAACTCATTCGTAAGTTTCTGCAATTTTGAGCCTTGATATTCTCATAAACTATATATTCAAAAAAGGTATGTTGCAAGGTTTTCTACAATCAAGGACGTGACTTCTGAGATTGTGGAAATGTGACATCCGCAAAAGTTAAAACAGCTTAGTGTGTGAGGCAACTGAAGCTCTGTGCAGGGAAATAATGTTACCAAAGAGTCTTACCACATATGAATTTCAGTGCACATTTTGGTGTAGGCTATCTTTCCTTCGGCGAACTGACGTAAGATATTTTTCTAGCATTGAGACTACTGGCATATGATAGCAAAAGTAAGTGTCAGCGTGGTTGGTTGCCTCTTTTGCTTGCAGTATAGATGATCGGTTTTTATTCTGGGCACAGAGATGAATGATGCCAATAGCATTTTGATCAATGATGATAGCAGCTTTAACCCATACTACAAAAAGGCATTTTATGATGTTAAGTCAGATTTTAAGTAGAAAGTGCAATCTAACGATTGAGAGAAATTCCATTTCTGGAGATTGTTACTTGTAGCAAGAGTTTTGTTGAGGTATCTAACAGTTACGTTAAAGACACTTTTCATAAGTTTACTCAGCGTAGACAGAATCAATAGAACATTCACTGGTCTGGAAGCCTACTGCTTTGATTTCTTATTTACGTTACTCGATAGCACGTGACTAAGTACTATAGATACAGTTAATGAAAGGCTTAATAATGCACTTAAAAATACAACGTATACCGTACTATATTCTATTCCATTCTACTCTACTCTATTCTACTCTATTCTATTCTACTCTATTCTAGTCTATTCTATTCCATTCTAATGTAATTCATTCTATTCAATTCTACTTTATTCTATTCTATTCTACTCTATTCTATTCTCTTCAATGCTCTTCTATTCTACTCTCTTCCATTCTATTCTATTCCACTGTATTTCATTTTATTCTAATCTACTGTATTCTATTCTAATCTACTCT
>WIPJ01067683.1:251481-264716 GCA_018155075.1 Cassiopea andromeda
GACAAGAGCAATGTCTTGCAAGAATGTATTAATTCGTTTTGAATGCATCATAAGACTTATGCGACAGGTCTCAAGCATAGATAAAGGCGCACGTGCAACTACTGCCAGGGGTCTCTTCGCTCAGATGAATTATAACTTCTTACAGTTGCTACATTTCTTCACTGACATCTTATCTACAGTGAATAAAATCTCTGAGCAACTTCAACATCCTCGTTTGGATCTGGCAAAGGCTTGTCAACTCATTTCTACCCTTCAACAGGAGTTGGAATGCAGAAGAAACGTAGATATGATAAATTACAAAGAGGAAGTTGAATCGTTATGCAGAAAATGTGGCTTAAACTACGAAGAGAAAGAGCGTCGATCTCAAAGACCACCAGATGCCTTGAGTGATTACTATGTCACAGATGCCATTGGAAAGTCAGCCAGAGCGAATTCAGAAAAACCACTCCATGGCGATGCTTTTATTCAAATACTGGATTGCATGTTGTCTGAGCTTGATAGAAGATTTTCAGGCGATGCAAAGGTGATTATGCAAGGAGTTTCAGCACTTTCACCAACGTCTGAGAGCTTTGTGGATCATTCAGCATTGAAGGAAATTGCATTAAGATATGGCATCTGTCATGATGGATTGATTCATGAAATACCTTTGGTAATGAGACCAGTTAGCAACGACTGCATAACCGTTTTAGAATTCCTCACACAGCTTTGCCCCTACAAACAGGCATTTGATTGTCTTTATAATTTATTGCTGATTTCAGTTACATTGCCTGTTACCACTGCATCATGTGACAGAAGTTTCTCGAAAATGAAACTTGTTAAAACGTAGTTGAGAAACTCAATGTGCCACGAGCACTTGAGTCATTTGGCTCTTCTATCACTAGAATCAACTCGCGCTGAATCAATGGACCTAGAGCAGTTTGTTGACGAGTTTGGCTCACGACATGACAATCGCCGTATTAAACTACACTAAAATAGATTTGACCCTAAGGACCATTGAGACAATCTTTGAAGAATTTTTTATACTACTACATAATTTTTTTCTGTTGGTAACAAACAATTTTTGTATTTTTTCCATTTGTAGCATTTTTTGTAGGACTGACATCCTCCAATGGGCTGTATTTTCTAAATTGCTACATTTTAGGTTCATGTAGAGAAAACTATAATAATTCAGATATATTTTCACTGGCCCCCCAGATTTTACTGGCTAGAATCGCCCCTGGATACGCAAGAATCTTCAAACCCTGGAGGAAAACCATGCCAGCAATTATTGCATTCTCAATGTTCATTCCAATTCCTTTTTATTTCTTTAAAATTTAGGCACTAATCTCTATCAGCTTACATAAGGAAATGTTGAAATGCATGTAATTTCTGTCTCTTCCGCTCCGAACAAAGTGTCCTAACTTTCTTTGACTTCGATAGTAAACAATACCTCAACAGAACTTATTACATGGAAAGGGAGGGCGTAGCAGGTTAGCACTATTGGAGATCTTAGTTGGCAACATTTGCTTATCTTCTTCTATCACTAGAATTCCTACCTGCGCTTCTCATGAACTTCTTTAGTTTCTGTTGATTTCATTTAAAGATTGTGTGCCTAGGTCGCTCTGCTCTTGTTGGGTATATAAATTCACTTGTGCGCGATGTAATTCCGTTTATATTGGTGAAACATCTCACCATTTATCCACACGAGTGCGTGAGCACCTATTTACAGAGAAAAACTCACACATTTTAAAAATCAAGAGAGTTCGACTTCGTGCAGGGATGCTTGTGATGAGTGATGTCTTAAGGTGTTGGATTTGGCATGTACATACCACAGCTTAAAGATTAAGGAGGCATTACATATCATGTGGGAAAGGCCTAATTTGAATAGGCAGTTACAGCATTATAACGTTTCACTGAGTTTTTAGCGTTCGTTCTTTTTTCACTGCTTTCGTTCTTCCTTCCCATTAACATAATCGATTGATAGTGCTGTGGTGTTACATACTCTAACGGTATATCTTACTATATTCATATGATGATGGTTTGATGAACAGACCGAAACATGTCTTGTATATTGAAAAATATTGTCGTATTTCTTCATGTACTATCTGACTTTATTGCATTGAGAAATTTCGGAAAGATATATACATATATAGATATAGCTATATAGTTATCTTTACAGATGAATAAATTTGGGTGAAATTGAAAGCGTGCCACACCCTCATCATCTTCACTTCAATTTTTTAAAGACGGTAGCCCATTCAGCTAAGCTGGTTTTATAAGGGGCAGTCTATTTACAAAATGAGAGTTAAAAACCTACGAAAAAAGAGAAATAGAAAAAACTACATAGTTTAAATTTGTATAAGACTAGGTATATCAAAAAACACTTTCTTAAAATATGATTTAAAAGATGCCATACATGGTGCTTGCGTAGTACTAGCTGAGAGACCATTTAACGATTTAGCAACTCTGAAAGAATATCCTTTTTGCCCATTATTGGTATTTTTTAGTGGCAACTTCATTTCCCAATTAGTGCTTCTTAGGACACTAGAAGATTGTTGAGAATTTCGAATGTGAAGTTCTCTAAAGTAATTTGGAGTGAGGTCATTGAGGGACTTAAAGGTTATACGTTTTAACTCATTTTCGATAAGTTCGCTAATTGATCTTAGACCAAGGCTTATTAATAATGGTTTCACAGGGGCGTCGAATGCGCTGTTAGCTATTATTATAACTGCTCCATTCTGTAGCTTTTGGAGTCTATTTATGTCTGTTGTGCTAGAAAATCCACATACAGAGGAGCAATATCTAAATTCGACTCGTCTATGCTTAAGTTCTGTATTGTAGCATAGTAGAGGCCTGCATCTGATGCTGTCCATACTTTTGCAATGCTAGAACAAAGCCTTGAATTTCTGGACAGCGAAGGAAAAGGAATAGCAGTAATAGGCGAAATTAATTCATACCTCTCATTGCTTGATTGTACTAGGGAAAATAACAGCTGTTTCTACCATGATGTCTTGCAATAAGAACTGTTTTTGATACTTTTGGCCTAAAACATTTTACTGATTTACCAAGTAGAATATATCTTGCCATACTGATATACAAACGCTTTTACAGAGGAAAACCCTCCTGCTATATAACTATGTAAAATAAATACATCATACAAGTCTAATACACATCTTACGTTAAGAAAAGATATTTACAATTTAACTAAAGCTGATCTTCCTAGGGGTGGTGTTTGATTTGTTTTCAGCTCACAGCTTACCATAGTTGCCAAAAGTCCTGGGTCACTTTTCTCAATTCTGTTTTGGAAGTAACATTTGTTCCCCTCCTCCCCCTAAACAATGCCTGTTTGTAGGAGATGTATACATGATAATGGCAAAATTTCACGTGCATAATAAAACCAAGTGTCTTATCAACAGAACAACATTGTTCCATGGAAGGAGGGGGTGTGTGCACGACGCCGTGGCTAAAATGATGAGAGTACTAAATGTTCAGTAAAGTACAATAGAGCATCACTTCAAACATTTTGAGAGAATACTGGGAAGTAAGATAAAAAGCTCACAAACGGCTTCCTCCCCCTATGCCTTTGTGGATTGTGCCAAAGTTATAGCACTCAATATGCCCTTCTCAGATTTGCTAAATGCACACATTGGGCAGTAGTTCATGGGCAATCTGGCAGCGCTGTAGTAATGGACTTATCGACGGCTGAACTTATCACATAACTACTTACATGCAGGAAAGCAGAGAGTAAAAGTGAATGGTGAATCAATTATCTCTTAGGATATAACAACTCAAGGTGTTCTCCAGGGATCTTTGCTAGGTTCCCTCCTTTTCAATATTTAACTAAACGAACTAATAATGATTTATGGCGACACTTAAGTGTGCAATTACACAGACGACACCACATACTATGCGTATGTCATAAGCGCTGAAATAGTCATTCGATAATTAGATACTGCCCTCTGTAACAGCGCCAGATGGTTTCATAACTACATGAAAGTGAATACGAAAAAACTTCACTTGTTGATCCTGGTACAAAAATAGAGATAACCTTTTTACTAGCATTAGAGACGAGGTAATAGCTGAAAGTAAAGAAGAAAAACCTCTTTGGGGTAATTAATGATAAAATTTTTACTCTTAAATCACACATAACTGCCGAATCCAAGAAGGCTTATGAGAAGCTGTATGCCTTATATCGGATATTTAGTTATGTTTAGGGGTGTACCGGATCGCGTTTTATAAAATCCGGCCGGAACCGGATTTACTGGATTTTTTACATTGAAATTCGGCCGGATAATCCGGCCTTACCGGATTTTTCATCAGTATGACCTGTTTCCTTCATTAGGGTTAACCCCTTGTGGGCCTCTGCTGATATTACACTTTCACGCTCGGCACCTTTATTCAACATTTAAGAAATGGAATGCCTTAAAATTGACAACTAATTTGTGAACAGGCTTGAAGGCTGCCATAGTATTGCCATGTGTTTTTCTCAAGCAAAGAAGTAATTAAAATTCCAATCTTTCCTCTTTTTGTGAATATTTCTATCTAGTCTATGTATATTCAGTGCCTCAGAGTGATTTGCCAGTCCTGCTATTCAGTTTGATCTTTCAACATGGCAACAAAATCAGTTTCAAAGTCTCAATCTTTGGTGTGGAATTTTTTTTCTGTTAAACAAGCTGATGATGAAAATGCTGTCTGTAACATGTGTAAGAGAGATGTGAAAAGGGGACAGAAGAGCAAGGGCCCGAAAAGTTACAGTACCGCTCCTCTTCACAACCATTTGAAACGCTGGCACAAAAGTGAATATGATTCTGCCTATTCTGAATTTTCCAAAAGGAAAGTAAAAGCCGATTCCCTCCAACTCACTCCCAAAGAAAGGAAATTGAAGGAAATGAGCAGTTCGCAAATAACGCTTGAAGGAAGTTTCAAAGCAGCAAAAATTTGGACATCAATGACTCTCGCTCGCAAGCAATAAGCAACAAGATTGTGAAAATGATGGCATCTGACAACCAACCTTTTTCTATTGTTGAGGATCAAGGTTTCATTGAACTTCTGGCCCACTTGGAACACCGCTACTTGATTTCCAGCAGAAAGTACTTCACACGAGAGGCGCTTCCAAAGCTGTATGACAATGTTAGATATTCCATAGCCAATGAGTTGGGTAAAGCAAACTTCATTTCAATTACATCAGACCTCTGGACATGCTCACAATCGAACGAGTCTTTCATTTCGTTAACAGGACACTGGTTAGACGGCAGCTTTAACAGTAAGAGTGCGATGCTCAATGCAAGACACTTTCCAGGCAAACACACTGGTGCTTTAATTGAAGCAGCATTTCATTTGATGCTTGAAGAATGGTCGATTGAACCCTGTAGAATCCAGATGCTTGTACGTGATGGAGCTTCCAACATTGCACTTGCGTCACGCCTTGCTGAATTCGACAGCGTTCACTGCTTTATTCACAGGCTGCAACTTTGCATAGAGGACTCAATTTTTAGCCAGCGAACTGTCAATGACACGTGTGCAAAAGCCAGGAGAATTGTTACACATTTTCAGCATTCCAGTCAAGCCTGCACATCATTTAACAACATTCAGTTGGAAAATGGTTTCAAAAATCCTTTGCTTCTTGTTCAGGATGTCAAAACACGTTGGAACAGTATATTTCTGATGTTGCAGCGCCTTAGTGTTCTCAAAACTGCGGTTCAGTTGTATGCAGCCGATCATGAAATTCCAGTTCCTACACCCATTGAATGGCAGTTGATGGATAAAGTACTTCGTCTGTTGCAGCCATTTTTTGAAATCACAAAAAAAGTTAGTGGTGAACATTCCCTGCTTTCATCAGTCATTCCAGACGTTGCAGCATTGAACAGATATCTTAACAAATATAACGTCAAGGCTACGGGCGTCTACACGCTAAAGGACGAGTTACGAAATGCACTGAAGAAGCGATTTTTAGCACCACAGCATGAAGATAAGTTAAATATCATGTCTGATAAACCTTATGTACTAAGCACCCTTTTAGACCCCAGATTCAAGGGAAGATACATGCAACATGAATCGTTTGCTAAAGGGAAAAAGATGCTCTTGGAAGAAGTAAAAAGAGTCGCCCAAGAACAAATAGAGCAAGAAAGTGAAGGAGCTGGAAGAGTAAGCCTAGAAAATGAGCCTCCAGCAAAGAAAAAGAAAGGAGACTCCTTGCAAGAGGACATACACATTGACTTTTCATCTTGCTATGATGAGCTATTTGATGAATAAGAAGACAGCCCCGTCATTGAAGAAGGTGAAGCAAGAGCACAAAGGAATACTGTTCCTTTCTCAGTTTTGGCAGCTGAGCTGGAAGGCTACATGAACATGCCAAACATCGAAAGAAACGAAAATCCGTTTATTTGGTGGAAGCAGCACGAGTCTTCATTCCTTCGCATATCGCAACTGGCTAAACAATATTTATCGATGCCTGCCTCTATTGTATGCTCAGAACGGCTCTTTTCAGAAGCTGGGAACATTTTTGAAGAAAAACGCTCTCGACTTTTGCCTCGAAATGGCGAAATGTTGCTTTTTGTTCATCACAATTTAAATAGAATTTGACTTTAACTTCAACTTGACCTTCACTTGCATACTTAAAAGTGCAAAATAGAAACCAAATAAGACTTGTATTCATCGTTTTTTTCATCTTTATCTTTCTTTGACAGTTTAATGCCTCATTGATTTTTGAAACTTAAAAAATGAGAAAATCCGGTTGACCAGCCGGATTTTTATCTTGATCCGGCCGGATCCGGATATACAACAGATCTAAGATTCGGCGCCGGATTATCCGGCCTGCCGGATATCCGGTACACCCCTAGTTATGTTGGCAATGAAAACTAAATTCAACTATATTTACATAGTTTATATCATTTACAAAGCATTGGAAAGGACAGGAAAACCTCCCTCTGGGCTATAGAAAAGCAATTCATAGCGCAAGTTCGTTTCTTGATTCGCACTATCTGTTTTCACTCTTAATCATTTTACTTTTTCCAAGAATATTTAAAACTTAAAACACTGCCCTTGTACCCACTAAATATTTTCCCGATTTTAATCTATAAAGTCTTAAAGCTCATTGGCTATAGCTCCCCTATTAATCGGTATCTGAAGGAGAAGTGTGTTCTAGAATACAAGCCAATCTTTCAATAATCGTCAATTTTCTCGCAAAAAAATACGAATTTGATGAATGTAGCTCAAAACTACGCTCTTTTGTCACAACTTCTAGAGCAAACGCTAGTTCTTAAGCAATTAATTGGGAGCCTAGCTTCCCTCTCCTTGCTATTATCAGTGAAGGAGAGGGGCACTAGTTTCACAACAGCAAGATTAGACATTAATATATATTATAAAATTGGAAGTGGCAAACTCACCATAAACACTAATGCCAATCATACAATTGCCAGAGCACTTTTGTAACTGTGACATAAAATGCGGCTTTCTGCTTTGAAGAATAGAAATGCTTTTACGCAAAAGAGTCTTAGTTAATTGTCCTGGATACCACAACTGTCCAAAAAACCTTTCAAACTTGGCTTTTACACGCTAAATATTCAAACGTTCATTCTTCTATAACATGTCATGCTCACTTCTATTGCAATACTGGGGACATTCGTATTTAAAAAGGCAGGAAAATCAATGAAGCCCCGTTCTCTGCAGCTAAAATTTTTTGTCCGTTTCAACATTTAATACGTTCGAATGGCTGTGCTACTCAAAAACATGGTTTCTCATAGCAAACATTGAATGTTGTAATATATCCACAAGGCTTTTATTTGAAGACATACGAAGAGAAAATATATTGCCTTTGCACTGATGATTTAAAGAAATGTTGTAAACGACAAAAATTTACTGCAAGCTACTAGTTACTAGTTGATAGGATTCTATATGTATGTTGCTTTGCATCTATGGGGCACTAGGCCCAAAGTTGTTTGTGGAGTCTTACATAGTGTTTATACGGACTTTATGGAAAAATTTCCCTTGACTTTTTGTTAAAAAGCTTTTCTCACATTATAAGGAGATTAGCAATTATATAACAAATTGTTGAGAATTTAAGATAATTGCTTAGCAATGACGAGAGCTGCAGCTCTTATCAAGCAACGGATATTGTCTAATACTGATCCGAAAGAAGTTTTGGAGCTGAGTTTAGCATAGATGACTTCTGCGTCGGAAAAGTAAGATAAAGTGAAAGGTTCCGAGCTGGAATTACCATTATATGCACTTTCAACTAGAAGAGTCATTTCATACGGAATTGTTTCTTTTAAGCTATTCCTTATATTACAACGGTACTCATTCCTAACTATCGGTATCATCTTCTTATGAGATATCACTTTCTCGCCAAGTTGCAATGTTACCTGTTGCGTCCTGTTTAAAATCATTACGCTGCTGGTTGTCGGCAAATGCAAGCCCTACACCCACTAAAGAGATATTGTAAGAAATCCCTCAGGGAACGATATGCGGGGATGCAGGAGCAGATGCTCCCTCTGCCCTCATCCATGGGGAGTAGTAGGGACAGGAATTGCTCTTCAAACTGAACTCTTTTTTCCATCTCTCCTATCTTTAGAAAGGGCATTTTCCGTCATTGTAGACAGTTTGGTTCATAAGCAATTTTCCCAGACCCCAAAGTAGAATTGTATTACTAGAAGACAAGCATACTCAGTATTCTTCGTCTGGAAAAAAGTCTGAGAACCCAAATCTACCACTACAGAAGAATATACATATACATAGATGTGCCATCAGTGGAAACCTTCCCTCTGCCCCAGGTGAGAACAGGCGTCCCAGAATGGCCTGCTAGAATGAGAACAACACATTAGCAAAAATCCTTCCCATTTGTGGAGTTAGAGAGTGCCACAAACTTGACTTAGTAACAAAGCCATAGCCATTAATTGATTGCCTTAAGTCGAGCTTGAAAGCTACCATGACTATGAGCAAGTGAAAGCTTGGTCCTTTATCTGTGTTCAATTATAGTTTACTTTATTTTAGATTGTAATTGCTGCTTATAAATATAAAGACATATTTTAGACAACATATGCTGTAATTAGGTTTTCTCTTCTCACAGGGCCATCAGCAAATCAGGACTTTTCTGAAGGTTAACTCTTTAAGGTACTAGTAGGGTTGAAAATGGTCAAAAATTTTGTTGCATCCTTTTGCCAGGATTTTGGCCAAAACAATATTTCATTCTTTACAAGAAACAGTGTGCTAAGGTAGCAAGAAGGCATGCAATGAAATTTTGCAGAGGGCAGTAGAAAAAGTGAAAGAGGCATATAGGAAGATTGGCTTTGTTCCAGGTGAAAATGGTAACCTGGACATAAAGTGTTTCTTTTAATGGAACCTGGCAACAAAGGGGAAAGTCATCACATAATGTGTTGCTTCAGGGATTTACCTCTTAACTGGCTTACCAATTGATATTGAACTGTTATCAAATTATTGCAACAAGTGCAAGAAGGGCCCAGATGAAAGTGATCCAATCTATGAAGATTAGAAAAAAGGCACAGTTCTGTATGTCAAAATAATTTTGATGGCACATTCACTGCTATGCAGGTAGAATATGCTAAAAGAATTTAGAGTAGGTCAGTTGAAATGTAAGGCCTATGCTATATTGCAATGTTGTCAGATGGGGACTCAAAAGCATATCATGCCATCTCCACAGTGGAAGTTTATGGCAAGAAGAAAACAATAGAGAATGAGGAATGCATCAATCATATCTCAAAAAGATTGGGTACAGCTCTTCAAGATCTGGTTGCTGAAGCTAAGGTTCAAATGAAACCAATTTCGGGAAGGGGTAAGCTCACAAAGGAAATGATGACAAAAATTATTATGGGAGGGCTACTAAGGATAATCTTGGGGATATCTCCAAGATGAAAAAGAGGATATTTGCCATACTTTTCCATCTTTCTTCAACTGATGCTGCTCCAAAGCATGTTCATTGTCCACCTGAAGAAAAATCCTGGTGATTTTGGCAAAGGACAGTTGCCATGAGTGAAGGTCCATCACAGCACAATAATCATAAAGTGTTACCAGTTGAAATTGGTCAGAAACTGGCACCAATTTTTCAGAGCTGACAGAGGAAGGCTTGCTAGAGAGGTTAACAGTACTACACCCAAAATGCAAATGAGTCTCTTCATAATCTCATTTGGTGGTTCTGTCCCAAAATAGCATATGTTGGCAGAAAAGTGATAGAAATGGCAGTATATCTATCAGTTTTCCAGTTTTCTGATGGAGTAACAGTTAAATCACTGTTACTGGAACTCCTTTGCTTGTCACCAGGAACATCTTGACGGATGCAGCAAAAAGAAGATCAAAATCTAGGGTAAGATCTGCTGAGAAGACTTGTGAAACAGGGGCAAAAAAGAGAAGAAGGAAGCTTCTGTTTGAAAAAGCATCTAAACAAAAGAAAACATTATCAACTGAGTGAAGCTCATATAAGTCAGGAGCATTCTAACTTTATATAACTTTATTTGAGAGATACTTTTTACTGTATTCATTTCAAACAATTTTGATTATACACAGAATTCAGGATAATAACACATGAACAATGGTGCCATCAAGCCATATTGCTTTTGCCATAAAATGAAAAACACAGAAAATCCAAGACAAATAGAACCAATCATAATTCTGTACTTGTTTAGTTAATATTTAGAAAGTAGGTAGTTGAAACTTTATTTTAAGGCATCTAAGGAATTAAAAAACCCATACTAAACTTTCAACGCCCATTTTTCTCACATATTAGCTTTTCGAATGTACACTAGTTTAGGACCAGTTAATAATAAGGAAAATGAAACTGGAATCTATCATGATATATGCCAAATTGATGGTCAGAGGCAGGAGAGTGCAAGTATCTATATAAGATGTATATATACTGACCTGTTTGTAAATTAGAACCCAAAAAATAGCTCACTTCTTTAGCTAAAACTGCCTTTTTGCTAATTTGGTTCATAATATTGTCTGTAAAAAGCCTTAGAGTACAGAAACCAAAGAACTACATAGACACTTGCACTCTATGGTATCTATGTAATGTAAAAATCTTGCTATTAGTTGTCTTGAATGTCAGTTTATAAAAATTTGCTTTTCCTAAGAAGACAAGGTTTTCTCCCATTGCTTCTTTGTTTCCATAGCAACCAATTAAAAGTTTACTAATCTGATTAACAATTTGGCTTGTCCTCATCAATTTACCCATACCTGCAAAAATTTATGGATATATTGCAAATAACAAATATTTTAGATGCCCAACCCTACCAGTACCTTAAGAATTAGTTTAAGATAAATGTAACAAAAAATTCATAACAAACCAGGGAATCTCCTTCTTTCTTTCGGCAGAAATAATGTACCACGTATGTTTCCTACACAAATTTCTCGTCTTTCAATGTCATCTGACAGATACGTCCGCAAAATTGTTGCATTTGCAAGTGGCAAAGGCAAAGCTGCAACTGCTTCACTTGGATTAGCTGCTTTCTCATTAGACATGACATGCCCATCAAATACCGCTACAAAGAAATGCATTGGTTTAGTCACATCACGTGTTACCCATCGTATACCCTTCCTTTGGCCTGGAACTGGTAACATGCTCCAAAATAGCCCCATCCCATCAACACCTTTATATGTACCTCCAAATGATGCATCTTTTGCAATATCTACATTGCCATATATGTCTGCAATGAAATGGCCATAAGACTCAAAGCAAATTGTTGATCGATTTGTCTGTGCTGCATGAACTCTGACAGTAACACGCTGAAATGAATGCAAATTCAATACTCTAATTGCAATTAGAGTATTGAATTTGCGATCTGAGATCCATTAAGGATAGATCTGAGTCTTCGAAATACAGGCATCTCCAAATCAATGTGTCGCAAAGGATGTTAGCGGGGGATTCTGGGTTTGGGTCGGTGTCAAGTGAGCCCTCACTATTGTCAGCCTGCAAACTACGGCCGATGTCGATAACATTTCATTTCGACAAGTTGCCATCCCATCCCCTATAGTGTCTGGATGCAAGATTAAATGCATTGGAATAAGCTTAAATGTAAATTCCTTAATGGATCTCATCCGAGTAGTCTTGACACGAATAGTTATATGCACAAAACCAGTGCATAAATCTACTAATGTGCTTTTATGACCTACTATCGAGCGGATGCTCTACAAGTGTTAAGTCTGCTTGATATATCTACGAACTGTTTGCATAAAAGCCGAAAAAAAATTGCATGAGCATATATTTGGAGCATATTGCATTTGAGAAACATATACAACTGAAATTACTTCAAATTCTTAACAGTAAATATAGATATAATAAATCATTAGAGACAACTATAGCAATGCCAGCTGACTGCCTACGAACGACAACAGAAGGCCGCAAAATGGGGATTCCTCCGGGAATGAGCAGACGCCCCCGCAATCTCGATGACATGACATTTGGAGTGTTCTCGAGATGTTTTTCGTGTAACAACTTTCTCGAGAAATGTTTCGCAAGTCCATTTCCAGTCGCTATACTTTCACTGCGAAGCTTCTCCATCAAATAAATTTATTTACCTCATTATAATTTTCTTCGCGTTGCATCCACAGGTACTTTGGAAAAGAAAAAGTCACGCAATCCAGGATGAGGCATTCACATTTCACAACGTACACAGACAGTTCAAAATTCTTGACCCATCCGCTTGTACGAACACAACGTTATACTCACTTCCTGTTGAACAGTGAAACAATTATGACGTGAGAGCTGATTGGTAAAAACATTTGCTACAACGATATTTCAATGACTCCTAATGTAAACAGCCATGAACTATCCGAATATCAATTCGTAAACATTGTACTCCCTTTAGGTGTTATGAAAAGGGATGTTTTATGTTCCACAAAATTAGTACTTAACTCTATACTGACTTCTATTGACTGTGGTCAGACTTGAGCGCTTGGATGGTAAAAAGTTTTCTACAGCGATATTGTAGACGATTCTAATGTAAAAAAGAGCCATGGACTATCCGAAAATTGAATCCTAAACGCCGTGGCACCTCTGGGATTTTCGATAGAGGGCTTTCTGTTTGTAGCGCCATTGTACATTCCAGTGGCGGCTCGTGCTATTGGGCATTATGGGCAATGCCCCCCCACCGAAAAATAAATGAAAAGAAAAAATTGTATAATTAAGCTATAGCAGTGAGAAAAATATAAAATGTTATATCTTAGCATGTTTCACCAGGCATTCAAGGGCGCGAGATTCGATTACTTCTAATTGTGTTGACTTGATCCTCGTACGTAAGCACTTTTAA
>WIPJ01067683.1:273697-309578 GCA_018155075.1 Cassiopea andromeda
GGGGGTTCGTTTTCAGAGATGACAAATCCGAGAAAGCTGACCTCATGTTTTGCGAAATAGCACTTCAAAGGTGTAAGACGTAAGCCAGCGCGTTTAATAGCTTCAAAAACTTCAATCAAGTTCTTACAATGTCCGTCGAAATTCCTACCAACTATCAGGACATCATCTAAGCAGACGAAACATTTTTTTGGTGTAAGACCCTCAAGTACCCTTGCCATAATTCTTTGAAATTCAGGCACTGCGTTAGAAAGATCAATTGCCATGAGATTAGACTCTAGAAGATTACCATCTGAAATTACAAATGCAGAATTTTCCTTGCTCGATTCATCAAGTTCAACTTGCCAATAGCCCGAAGCTAGGTCTAATGTTGTGTAATAGCTATGAGCTGCCAGTGGATCAATTAAATCGTTGATCTGCGGTAAAGGATAGGCATCTTTAAACCCTACGTCGTTTTACCTCCAAAAATCGACACAAAATCTCCATGTCCCATCTGTTTTCTTTACCAAACCAATTGGGCTCACCCATGGAGACTTATTCGGATGGACTACACCATGCGCAAGCATTTCATTAGCTTGCTCTTCTACTACAAGCTTTAAAACGTTTGGAAGCCGACGTGGTAGTTGGTTAATAGGAGGGACTTGCCCAGTGTCTATTTTATGTTGAACAACTGATGTTGCTCCTTGTTCACTTACATCTCGAGCAAAAGGTGTTTGGCATTTTACAATGTCTGCTGCAAAGTTTCTTATTCATTGTCCTGTAGGCGAGAGAAATCAAACGAAATTTCATCTCCTATTACGCGTTTATTTTCATCCAAAAACAGGGTCATCTAGCTGGACATTTTCTAAAGAATCAAGGTTCGTACCACGGTAAAGTTTAACAGCTTCTTCCCTAGATTAATTATTTGAATAGGCACTGACTTTTGTTACGGACTAACAATTACCCAGGCTACAGGTACGTCTGTAGTACAAATCTCATTGCGCGGTTCGAGAATGCTTTCGTTCAGGGTAGGGTATTTGATAAAAGTCTTGTACACGAATTCATGTTTCCCTGGTTCTACGATATCCTCACTTAGCCTAACACCAATATGATTTACACTGGATGAATCGCATACATAGAGTGGCAAATCCTGCTCAGGAAATCTGATTTGCTTTTGCCTCGTATCGATGACAGCCTCGGGATTTAAGAAACAATCTAATCCCAAAGTAATTTCATTGTTTATATCGTTTTTTACATAAAATTCTTGCTAAATTGTAAGTTTATGTGAGAACTCAACAGGTAAAACGACTTTTCCTAAAATCACAATAGGAGAACTGTTTGCGACCTCCGCTACAATGTCTGCTAGAGACAAAACAACTTTACTGTTTGCTTTAATTAGTTCCCACTGATTTTGATCTAGAAGTGAAACTAATGCCCCGTTATCAACTACACATAACGATTTCAATGTATTTACTTTTTGGCTTCTACCATTATTACTTTCTTCTTATTAGCTGCAGCAGCTGCTGTTGGTCTGTTTTTATTTGGATCTTGTTCTTCTTGGTCGGTATTTGATTACATTCACTAGTACCCCTGGAGAAGTTCATTGCTGCCCTAGGGCGCACGCTGGTTTCATTATACGAAAGGCAATTCACGGCTATTTGACCTGCAATGCCACAATTAAAACAAATGGGGGCTCTTTAACACCACGGTTTCGTCTACTTTGTGCATGAAAATTGCCTCGTTGACTACCATAACCTGCTCTGCAATGTTTATCAATGTGCCCTTTGCTATTACACTAAAAATAACTATATCGTTATCAGAAAAGGCCTTTCTCGCCATACCATGAGACATTCTAGGCGTGGGGCACTGATGGACTTGGCGATTACATCTAAGACAAACTTTTGCTCTTACTGCTCTGTTTGCTCCAATCTGAAAAACGCTATGTTGCACCAATGTCTCCTCACACTTACCCTTCGTTTCAATAGTAAAGTTAGCAGCTTCAAATCTTGCAATGAACAGTACAGCATCTAAATGTTCAGGTGGCTCTTGTAGCAGCTTTTCTTGAGTTGAATGATCCCGTAGACTTAGTATAAACTGGTCAACTAATCGGTGATTATATTCGTCTTCAGTAAATGCAACAGCAAAAGAGTCAACAGCCTCTCCTTTCCTTGAATCCTCCGATTAAAATCATAGTGCTTAGCAGTATCTGTTTGGTATCTCTCAAATAAAATATTCAAGCGATTTACAAAACCAGTTCAAGGTTCTTGCTCACCAAGTTCCACTGACTCTGCTAAGCAAAAAGCATTTTCACCTAAATTAAATAGTAACGCCATTCGTCTCTTCTTTACATCAGTAAGTTATACCGCTTCAAAATACAAGTTAGGCTTCATTATAAACAAAAAGAAATCGTCGCCAATTCGGAAATTGTCAGGGCGACGAAAAAACTAATGCGAAAATCTAAATTCCTCTGCCTGTGGCACTGCAGCAGCTGCCTCTTGTTCTTCCAACGCCACAGGTTCAAAGCAGCAAAAATATAGTGTAATGACTGTATTTACAACGCTAAACAAACAACACTACTATCGAACAGTTCAATAAACACAATCTCAACTCTTTTCCATCTTTTAAATCCACTTCAATCCTTCTCGGTGGGACCTCCAAAATACAATGAGCCCAGCATAGATTTACGGTACAGGGTAAACAAAATAAAAATTGCTATATTTCCACACTTCAAGTATATTAACTCTAAATTCCAGCGATAACTTTTACTAGTTTCTTAATCCAAGTCTTTCACTATTTTCTCTCCCTTCCACACTCCTCCTTAGTCTCTCTAGTTCACACCCTAGCTCCTCCACACAATCTCCCTCTGGTACTCCGATGTTGGTTTTTACTTGAAGAGTTGCATTTTCTTTCAAGATTTCTTATGTGCATTTTGTGTTGCATTTTCTTATGTTCAGCTCATCCTGATCACGAGCTCCCTTCAGAATTTTGAACAGATCCTTCCTCTTAACTCTATTAAAAGCTTAGCACATGTCTATCAGCAGATGTTTGATGTCTTAGTCTTTATATGTTATAGTTTCCTCTGCTAGTACCTCAAAGCTAGACATGATTTTAGTAGTATTTGTCCTCTATTGGTATGCTGCTAGCATTTGTGGCATTTTCATTAAAATTTTGTGTAAGGTTCTCTTGAGCGTGCATATAGCCAGGATCTTTCGTCGCATAGATAGGTCTTAAATTCTCAGGTAGGCCTGCTTTCTTTCCTGGTTTTGGGAGAGGAACCAGCACTTTGTCCATCTTGTAGTACTGTTATTGCTGCGAGTACTTAATCACTAGTAGAGGGTGTTGTCATTCTGCATGGAGTTATGCTTTGATTCTACACTTCTCTGTCCTCGTGGAAAATACTTGATAAACAATTTAGCAAATATTGCCATTTGTTTGCTTTCATTTATTGTCTTTCCTCATTTACTGTTAACTAGGATGTGTTTCTTCACTTCTCGTCTTTGCAGATATTTCGTGGCTTGGAACGTTCTTCTAGAGCCTTCTTTACATTTCTCTATATCTTGCACTGTTTCGGCTATCTTCTTCTGTTATTTCTTCTAAGGCTTTATTTTGTCTCTTCTTTAATAATCTTCATTCCGCTTCATCTTTGGTGTTATTCAGCTCTTCCCTCAATTGCTTTGGTTTCTTTGATGATGCTGTGATATATTCATTTCTAATCTTTTTCGTTGCATTAGTTCTTCCTACTTCGTTCACTCCTGCTTCTATACATGTGTTTCTTATATTGTTACACTTCTATTGTATGCATCATGACTCTCTTTGCCTTCCTTGAATTTTCCAGCTGCCGCATTTCGCTTATGGGATTTCTTCACCTCATCTTTCAGTAGGTGCATGTCTAGTATTGTTTCTGTGTTCTCTTTTCATCTTATACCTTTGTATGTATAACTTTGCCCGGATGCCCGGAAAGATCATTGTTCCGGATGCCCTTATTGATATATCTCGACATGATGCAAATGACAGTCTCATTTTCACTATTCACATGCGCATGCAAAATTGCTACATTACGAAGGTAAACAAGCAGTGGAAGGGAAATGTTGCTATCCATTCTTGTTCACACGAGGTCCTTAAGATTTGGAATTCCAGCATTTGTTCTTGTTGGTGTTTCACCACACTTCTTTTCTGGTTGGCTCGTATGGCGTTTGTTCTCGTGTATGTTTCCAAGGCGGGTATATGAGCGTGTTGATGAAATGTTTTACAACTCCTACCAGTCATTGGTGACCTTCTTCTTCGAGACGTATAATGGAACGAAAGTGAGTAGCGTGCAATTCTAGATCAGGAAGTTTGGACATATTTCTCAATTTTATCGAATTGTTTGAGCTTTTGCTGGATATTGATTTCTACAGAGTAGCTAGGAATCATAGATTACATGATAGGCAATCCAATGAGGTTTTGGTGTGTCCCTTGTCCTGCAAAGCGGATCATTTCTGACATTGTAGAGAGTAGGACCCTATTTAAGATTGCATAGCCCTAGATAGCACATATTGGAAGTGAAAGCACAAACATAGTGTGAGAAAGTAGGTCTGAAGGCCTGCCCTCACAAAATGCTTTAAAGTATTTTTGTCTATGGGTGTAGGACATCAATATCCTACATATCAATATCTTTAAATTTTGCTATCTATCAATTTGTCAATTTTACTATCTATGCCCACCATACTTTTTTTTTTAGTAAGTAATGCCGGGGAAAGGCCACAGGGCCTATAACAAAGGCTATAACGGAAAATATCATACTTGCCTATAGACTTTCTTTAACTGTTTTTCTTTGAGCCCCACTGTATGAACACTGTCAAAGTGCTTTGTAATTCTTGGCACCTTGAGTTTATTTCAGATGCCATAGATTTGTTGTCTTTCCTTATTGAAGACTCATGGTGCTCTGAAAGGTGTTTTTGTGCAAATTATCAATGTTTCACTACCCTGCAAAAATCCCATCTTTGTTCTCTAGCTCTGCAATCACCTCCCCTTGAATGATTTTTTCATTTTGAGCCTTCAGACTGCCTTGAAAATCAGAAGCGAGTGTAGAGCACTTTGAGTTTCACTTCACCTTTATTAATGTGAACACTCATGAGGCCAAAACCAGACACCAAATTGAACTTGCAGCACCCTGGTCAATTTGTCTCTTACAGTGTAAGGGACTCAAAGATCTTTTTGACTTTAGTGCAAACCCTTATGTATCTAGAAATGCCCTTTAGTAACTTATGCAGTGCTAGCTACTGGAAAATATCTTATATATTCAACCGCGAAACATTTCTTGAGGAAGAGTAGCTGAATTATAGCATATTTCTGTTGCCCTCACACAACTAATTTTCTCCAGTGACAGAGCTGATAACCTTAGGTTAACTGGTAGTCATTCTTAATTTTCTTATGGTACTCTTATTGTTTAGATGTTTTGCCCTTTTCTGTTTGGGAAAGCAAGTACTATATGGCTTACTGCTACTTTTCTAGTTGATTTTCTATGGAGATGACCTTCCAGTAGGCAAGAAAGAGAATGTAATATACATCAGTAACCATCAAGCTGCTGGTAGATATATACATGCTTTTCCATTATATGCTACCAATTAATTAGACTGCTTTCATCATCAATGAAGAAATATTTGCATGGTCTGTTGGTTTCTGTATTCTTTAAAAGCCTTTCTACACTTAATAACTACATATAAGAAAGTGTAGAGTGTTTGTAGATTATTATTGATTGTTAAATTAATAAGTTATTAAATGTTATTCATAGTTAATGAATGGAGATGCGAAGTACTACTTGTAGAATTGAGGGATGAAACGTAAAATATATTTCACTCATATTTTCTGGTAAAGAATGATGGTGTAGTTTTCCATTCTTTTGTAGAAAGAGGTTTTTGTTTTTTCTAAGATTATCATCAAGTTTTTCTGACTTCATTCTTTGATGCATGACTTTGACAGGCTATCCTTGTTTTCTAGTTGATTGGGTCATCACTGATATGATTGCAATCAGACAGGAATCACTTGGACACATCAGATATGTCCTGAAAAGTGGATTGAGATACTTGCCACTTTATGGGTGCTATTTTGCACAGGTATGTATGGAGTGAATCTTTTTTGATTGCAAACATGCAAACACTTGCAGGTGGACATCATTGTGAGCGCATGGTTATGGGGATCTCTAAGTGTATATCTTGTAGGGAGCACTTAGGATGGCAAATGCATAGACACAAGAAAGCTACCACACAGTTTATTGGAGGTGTAGGAAAGATCTCATGAGGTACATGCTCTTATGACCTACTCAAACAATTAAGACTGGCTCACTGAATCCTTGGAACATGGTCCAACCAAGCTTTAGAGACATTGCTCCAGATCACCAGACATAGTCCATTAATCATTATTCTATCCTTGACATACAGTTGACTCCATTTATAGTCACACTGAATATTGTAAGGGCAAGTGTGACTGTAAGCAAGTTTACACAAAATAGTAGGCAAATATTAGAAAATTCATTGTGATAGAGATCTGTGATAGTATATCATGCCTTTTATATTTGTGCAGACACCCATTCAATATTTTTTCAATCATAAATGCTCACACTAGCCAATATGTTCATTTATTGCTTTAAAAGTTTTGACCGTGCTTAAATTGGTGCTAGTCATAATGTACTTATGCTCTGAATTGGGGGTATCCATTACAGTTTGCAGTATGCAAATGGGATAGGGAGGGGGGCTTCTCAATGATTGTATGTGTACTCATGTAATTCTCATGCGCAAAATACCTCTGAAGTACCCTTAGTAAATATCACTATTTCTTCAAGATTACACACATGGGACTGCTTTCCTAGTGATTTTTATACCAACTGTGACAATTTTAGATTTCTCAGGTATAAATTAAATGCTTAAAAATTGTAAGATTTATAAATAATGGATTCAAATGACTAGGCAGGGTATTTCATGATTTAAGAGGATGTAAGCTTAGAGGAGGGGATACCTCAAACACATTTAAAACAGACAAGGGAGGAGGGGGGTCTAAAATTGATGAATGTTGAACATTCAAACATGCATGATGGTCCACAAGGAGATGAAACTTGATTATGAATACATTGTAACCAACATCATAGATACTCTGCCTATATTGAACCTCTTGAGATAACCACATTACTACTATTTCCTGAATTGGCCCATTCAGAAAGTATATATACTTTCTGAATGGGCCATTTCAGGACAAAGTAGTAATGTGGTTATCTCAAGAGGTTCAATATAGGCAGAGTATCTATGATGTTGGTTACAATGTATTCATAATCAAGTTTCATCTCCTTGAGGACCATTTACAGTCCCTTTATGGGCCAGATATGGCCCAGAGGTGATATGCCAATGCAATACACTCTGATTGGAAATCGCCAGGGGTTTCATCAGATTTTGCTAATAATGGCAGAGTGGCTAGGAAAGATTATGATAAAATCATTTTAATTTAAATGGTTTATAGACAGAGCTTATTTGTTAGCTTACCAGAGTTTGAGTTACAAGAAATGTAAATATGCAATGGCATAGAGAAATATTGTACATCTTTCATTAGCACTTCTATCTACTATTTTTGTTAGCTTCTTTCCAATGAAAACTGCATTAATTTAACCACATATGAAACTATATAGGATTTGTTTTGTTGTTCTAAATACAAAATTACTGTTTCTTGTTTAGCATGGGTGTTTATATGTCCGCAGAGGTGGAAAAAAGAATGACAGCTCCATCCGAAGGTAAAACAAGCAATAATTATTTTTAACTGACCCGGTCTTTAAGTATTCTGAGCTATTGTTCCACTGTTGTTTTCTTGAGGCATGTTGATCAAGCTGGATTCACGAAAATTTGATCCATAGATGAGCATCTTATTTTATAGTGGCTTTATTGAGGATGTACTGAATTAGAGATAATTTTAAATGCCTTTGTTATATTTTTGCAAATCAACAGATATGCTGCAAGTAGACTGTTTGTTTTTGTTTATGTTGTACCCATGTAATTTTCATGCATTCCACCACTGTACAAATACTTTCATCTTCCTTTATGCTTTACCTATTTTTACCATTAATGATATTCTGTAAAAATCAGTGTATAGGCTTTTCCTTTTTATCTGATTTTGTTTTAATAATTAGGAGTGTGGCCTATGTGCTGTGTTCATCATTCTTCAGGAGAAACTAAGTCCTCATTCATGAAGGGGTGTTTGGTACTGTCATCAACAATTGAACCACAAACAATTTACAATATTTACCAATTCATGTGTCAACACTTTACATTGTTTTGTAGCAGCCACTGGATACCTATGAATATGCAATTTCAATTAGTATCAAAGCATTTTCCCATATTCAATATACAGCCTGGTGTCAATGTCTAATAGTAGTATGTTTTACGGAAAGTTAAATTTGTGCTTCAGGATGCTTCTAAGACTCCTCAACATCTTGAAGTCCTAAAGAGACCCCTCACAGCTATCCAAAAATGGACCCTGCTGTTCTCCGTTATGCCACTTGTCAGGAATGACTGTTGTCTTTATATTTGTATGCAGGTTTTGTATCCAGCAGATTTTTAAAGTCAGTTTGAACATTGCAGAGCTTGATTGTATAGAAAAATTTCAGATTTTTTTCCTGGCTTGCATGCTATAAAGTTAGGTTGTAGCCTATACACCAGGGGTGATTTCTAGGGGGCTCAGGGGGCAGGGCTCCCTTGTTAAAATTACCATTCATTTTGGGGGGGGCTCAGCCCCCTAAACATTCTTGCATTGGCCTTGCTTTTCAAAGTGTATTGACCTTGCTTCCAAACTGTTTTGTATTGCTATGATGAGTTATTCACTGCTATCTGGTAATTGAGACATTTCTAATTATTGATTATACTTTATCAGTGGTAAACTAATGTATCATATCTGATCCTTTGAAAATATGGGCATGGTTGCTGCTAGATCACACCAAAAATGTAGGTGTGGCTGCACTTAGAGCCCCCATATTAAACTTTGTAGAAAGTGATACTGTTATACACGGAAGTGACCGGTGGCAGATCCAGTATGTCCTACACACCTTACTCAAGGCAGTTAGAAATTGTCAATCTGTATTTTTTGTATACTGTACTTTAATAATTGACACATAAGTAATCGGTGCTGAAAGCTATCGCCCTCTCTTTTGTAGAGGTATAGCGCAATGATGTAATGTTTTGATTACTGTCTGCTTGGCACCTCCATATATGGGATTCTCATAGACAATCTACCTGATTGTCACAATGGTAAGGCAGCAAAAATATATTGTGCGGTAGAACGAAATGATTGTTTGATACTCAAACTTTTCAAAAATGAAACCAGCGAGATCCGTGGGTTCGCAGTACATGTTAATCTGGATACAAGCTCTGGAATAATGCATGTTCTGTGAGGGAAGTTGAGAGAAGCATTAAGGAGCTTATTTTTACCTGCTCTATAAAAAATTTGAAAAACTGAATGACAGAAAAAGAAACTTTCTCTTGCATTGAGTACTTTTCGATGTGCTGCTGTTTCGTTTAGGCCGATGGCATGACAACAACTTTGACCTTTTCCCATCTCGAACAGAGATGTTATTTCTATGATCCAGAAGCTAGATACCAACTCTTAAGTCTCAGATTTACAGGGGACCCTAATAAGAGAGGGGAGTTGGATAACTTTTTGAAGAAAATATTCTGGAGTGGATGCTTATTCAGGACCTAAGAGTATGGAATAGATGTTATTATCTTGATAGATCAGGAGAGAGCAGTAGTGGCTAGCAGAGCAGTAGTGGCTAGCTTTATTTTCCACTCCTTTTGACCACACTCAGTTATGACCACACACTGTAGTGGCCATGCCCTTGAACGACAGTCAAAATATTTGCTGGATCTGCCCCTGGAATTGACTTATAGGCTCATTTTTATGGCAATCGCTTTGCTTTGTTTTATATAGTGTTTAAGCTTTTTAGTAATTCTAAGCTTGATCTTTTCATTTGCAATTATATTGGTTTAATTATAGTTTGCTGTAATAAAGAATACAATGCTTCCCTGAATTTTGCCAGCATAAAATATCAACTACTTTTATGTTGTAAATTTTGTTTGATATTTATCATTTCCCCAGAATTATATATGAGATAAACAAACTGTGTTGGAAAGAAAGGCTAGGTTAGGCATGAAAGAATATCAAGGGAAGGCTTGTATGAAAATAGGCCTAAGAAATAGCAAGGTATAGTGAGTAGTTGCATGCTAGTGTGATGCTAGTTTGGTGTAGGCATAGAAGAAGTCATGAGGAATATACTCAATGAATGACATGCAAAATAAGGTAAAAATATGGAGGAGTTGCTACTGCTTCATTGCCTGTAATGGATCTGATTTTGTCCACTTTTCTTGTCATGTCCTTTTAATCCCCTTTTGTTGTTGCCATTTTATTGATATCAGTGCCAGACACTTACAAGATGAAGGGGTGTTAGCCCCTTAAACTTAGACCTGAAGAATCACGAACAGTTGCATATTGGTTTGTAGTTAGCAATAATTGATAGCTTTCACAAGGCTTCTACCTACCTTTATGTATCAAAATTCCCCTTAATTGATACACACACCCTTTTTAATTTTTCCACTCCCTCAGTAGAAAATCATCACTTTTTCCTTGTTTATGCTGCATTGTGCACTAGTTACTGTAGGATTTCTCCTCAGAAATTTCAGTATCAAATGGATTAGCCTGTAACCTGTTTCACATTTTTTCAGACGTTTGTTTGGATTCGTCAAACATGAAACACCTGTAAGTTATCCCATTTGTAGTTTTGACTCATCTATGGTTATTGGTGACAATCATGTTGTAATTTTCTATACCAGATATCTATCATTGTTTCATGCATATACTTGGTCAATTTCTTTATTTCATGAACAAGGAGATTCCTCTTGACTATTTATTGGGGTATTAACCAATATCTTAGAGTAAATGATGAGATATGCTCTTTGACAAGAGTTCCCATCTTATTAATGCCCAAGATACATTACAAAAACTATACCAGGACAAGCTTGAATCTGTGTATCTTTTGTTAGATTTTTGCAATTTAAATTCAACTATGCAAGATTTACCATGGATTTGCCCTGAGTTTTTCCAAACTGAGCTTTTTCAACATAATTTGCAAATTTGGATAGAAGCTGAGCTGGTTTTACACTGACTACATATTTGCAACTGGCATTGCCTGGGAAATCTTTTTTCTCTACTTTTAACAGCTGTAAAAGGTTGCTTAATCATCATTATAAAGGAACATTGGCCAATAGCCAGCTTTATTGCTTTTTACCAGCTTCTGTTTGGTAATATGCTCCACATTGATCTAGCTGCAGCTTGATGGCTAAAGGGCTCACAACTTGGTCTTTTAGACCAATGTTTTCTTTGTCTAAGTCTAAACATTGATTATATGAGATCCACTGTCTCCTGGTAACCCATCGCTCTTCTAGCATAAACATCCTGATGATGCAAATCATGTGCTAAGATTCTTGCGCACATTGTTATATCTCAGCTTTCAGAAGATTATTCTTGGCATGCCTTGTAAAGGTTGACATTTAGCTTTTGACCTTCCTGAATGAAGTAATTGTTATTTTACAGTTCTGGTTAGTCATCTTCCCTGAGGGAACAAGATATGATATTAGTAAGCCTAATGTGATAAAAGAGAGTCGAGACTTTGCCAGAAGTAACGGTGAATGTTTTTGTTGTTTTATGAAAGTATTGCTCTTATTTGTCATTTAGAACATAGATTGAATGTATTTAGGTTTTATTTGTGTGCACATTTAAGCTCTTCTTTGCCCTTGCAAGTGTATACATTCTGCTTATGATTTATGTATGTGGTTATGTGCCTTCAGTGGATATCAATTGGATGAATGAATGAATGAATGAATACATGAATGAATGAATGAATGAATCACGATGGATATTCTGCTTTGCACCTGTTACATTTTAACACTGTGGCCATGGCAGCATTTGTAGCAGAAGTGTTAGAAACTGATGAAGTAAGCTTCTTTAAGATTAGAAGATACATTCAGAGCAAATACATGGTGATACAATGAATTATTGTAGACCTTACTTTAGTGCTGGTTTCTCAGTTCCAGGATTACTATGACCAGAAAGAGCACTGTGTATCTTCTAAGTACTTATTCAATTTGCTGACTCCTTACAATATTTGCTGTGAATTTTACTGCCTATGTGGCACTTTCAAATCAAATGCGTCACACTGACACTGGGATCCATCCTCAGTTTAAAGTATCTCAATACCTGAGCATGCTCGACTGTTATGATACAATTAAGTCTGCATAAATTCATTGATCCTTCGACAAAAAGTTTTAATTTAGAATGTAGTGACTAGATTTTCCTTCAAACTTCCAATATTGTTTTCAGGTTTGCCAGTCATGGAACATATTCTAACCCCAAGGACAAGAGCTACTGAGGTGCAAATTATTTGCTTTTGCCATAGTTTTGCTTTATTTCTCTCACATGTATTACTAAAATTAGTAATTTGTTTCTCTTTGTCTTGCAGGACGATTGCCACTATTGCAATTTTTTTAGTAGGATGTTGGTTTGATTGTATTTTGATTTTCCTGTTTGTTTTGATTCACATATCAAGCATTCATCATGGAATTCCTTTGCAACTATCCTGTGTCTTTGCATTTATGACCTTCTTTTGAAGCAAACTTTAAGGTTTGCTAGAGTTCTTTGGGTGTAAATGGAAATGCTTTATTGAACTTCCCTATTTCTGCTACCATGATTCCTGTGTTTGCTTCAAGGATTGTAAGCAAACACAGGAATCGTGGTAACAGAAATAGGGAAGCTTTAGAACTCTTGATTTGCAACTTCTGTGACCCTTCAGCCTGAAGTCTATCTCATTTAAACTGCAGTTTTAGCTCCTGCATAGGCATGGTATCAAAATTTTCCCCATGAATTTCGTAGACAAGTACCCAATATCATACATTATTTTCAATTGTATGCTGTGTTGTTTGAATACCCATTTACTTGTTCCGTTGTTTTCTGTATTATTATATTGGCAGAGTATTTCATATAGGCCCCAAGAGGATTGGATATGGTGCTTGATTTATATTCTATTGAATTTGATTGTTAAATTATAGATTGATTAAGTTGATCGTAGAATTAGTTGAATTCGTTATACGAAAAGCAATGTTTTTGATATAATATTGTAGAATCTTTTGTATTTACGCCATTCAATGATCTCATGACACCCAGAATAATTTGAATATTTATTGCAGTTAAGTATAATGGAGTTAGAATCACAGCTGGATGCTGTGTATGATTTTACTATCGCTTATAAAGACCCAAATAAGCCTGTTTTGCCAAGAAAAGGAGGGCTGAGTCTTACGGGTTAGTACTTGTCATTCATTGTAGCTCTCAGTGACACAGACATGCTACTGCTTGAAGTATTTTGGAGTTATTCCTTTTAGTAATTTTCTTGCTGTCTTTCAAGCTACTGATATTTGTTGATATTTTTTTGATAATTGCACAGTTAAACTAAAATATATATGTATATCATTCTGAAGGTGCTCTCTTTCGCCCAACACTCCCCAGAGTATGAAATATTGAATAATGATTGAAAGCTATGCAGAAAATACTTCGGTATTATTTTTATATGGGGCAACTTCATCATGGGTTCTATGTGTTGAAAATTTTCATAAATGTTTGTTTAACTAGTGCTCGCTTTAGCCAGAATTGCTAAGCAAAGTGCACGCATTGTACCTTTGATGAATGAAAATTATTTCAATCTTATAGCGGTTTTGGTTTTCATGTTGTGACAAAAGCAAAGCATGGTTAGGACTTAAGGTGTAGCAAGGCCAGTTATGCTGGAGTATTCTCTCAAATGCTTAAGAGGAAGACAGGGTTCACACATGACCTAGAAAGTGTGGAAAACTTTGAAAATTCTTTTGGCAAAGTCAGAAAGAATATGGTATAGGATAGGATGATTTGCTTATTTTTTGAGAGTCAGATGAAATTCATGGAAATAGGATGTTTGATCTGTGTGTTGGGGGAGGCCTCTGAAGCTTTCCCATGCACGAATAGCTTGCATTTGTGCTAAAGGATCTCATTTATGTTTTCCAGTATAATTTAATTTCCCACTGCTAATACAATCAAAGTATCATTTTAGGTAACTAAATGTAAATGATTTAATTCATTGCATTTTAGATTTTAAACTTTAAGGATACCTTTAGTCATTATTCATTTATTAATTGTCACTGGATTTTATTCGGAGAATCTTGTTTGAAACCTGAAAGGGGATGCTTCATAGAGTTGATTAGTGATGACTTCATGAAAATATACTTTTAGAAATTTTGTATTTTGGCCATGTGGAGTGAAAGAGCACCTTAACATAGACGTATGTTAACAATTTTAGGAAAAGATTTTCAAAAAGGATGAAATGTGACCATTTGACAGCAGAAAACTTGCCCTTCCAACCACTGTCGTTTTCCCCGGGTTCCAAGCATTTTGAACCAGACTCAAAATACAATGATTCGATAGCAACTATGTCAGTATTCGATTGCCTATATTTCAACCATTTTTTCAGACTGAGCTGACATTTGTCAATACTAGCTATTTCATAGTGCATTTTTAGAATTTAGAGCCAAAATTTACATATCCTAAAAATTTAATTTTCATGATGTCACGCCATTGAATTCTATAACTTAGGGATTTTCCAATACCCACACCTTGTTTTTATCCCATAAAATAGTCTTTGGATGATCTTCAATCCCATTCGGATTTTGCAATTTTACGAATCCCTATAAATCTATTAGAATGGCATTACTTGAAATACAGCATTTTTTCTATATTTTTAGAATTTTTAGCTGTTAATCAATGTGAGGTGCACATTCATTTGGAAAGAATCGATATTGGAGACCTTCCAAAGGTTTGTTCTTACATATGCAATAATCATTAGCTGAAAGTATTTACATACATTTTATTACTTGTTTTAAGATGTACAAGAATATTCCTCGACTTGACTTTTATGCTTGATTGCCTACTGGTTGTTAATTGCTGCTTAGAGTAGCAATGAGGATAAATCGCTATTGGCTGTTGGATAAGTTTTGACTAATTTTACACCCGGCTTTTTCAATGGGGGCAACGTAGTCGTGGGTCCTGGTCATTTGATTGGTCAATAATGCAAAAGATTCCCCAAATGGGGAGCTCGACAGCAGCCAGTCAAGATTTGTCAACTATGCTGCTGAGACTACCTCTGCCTTTTATTCTAATACGTTTGTATTGATAGAGTTACCATTTGTAGCAATTTATTTGCAGTGGTAGCTTATTTGTGATGAGTATGTAGCAATCCAATTAGTACCAACATGATGTGACGCAGAGTTTTCAAAGACCTCCTTTTTATTCCTTTGCATTCCTTGTGTTTCATATGCTCCATTAGGTAGGTTTAGTTCCAGTACGAGCACGAGTACAAGTTTTCAACTGCGCAACCAATCTATGTGTATTGAGATGGAATCACCATCAGAACTCGTACTTGAAGCAGCCGTCCAATACGAGTTTCTCAGCAAATCTCGCACTGAACAGAACGAGTTTGGAATTGATAATATTGGCAAATATAAATGTGCAATTCATAAGCAATTGCCTCAATGAAAAGCAGATGTTCAAAGGCAACCTCTTGTTTTGAAAAGGAACACCATGTAAAGGCTTATTTAAGAGCTGTTATCGTGGAACCACTCGGTCATAATAAGCTTCTGGAAAGGGCCTAGCCATAGAAGGGGACTAAGTGAGAAGACTTTCACAGAACGTATATTCCAAAGTTGAACTAGAGACTAAAGTTATTGAAACATTTCAAGAATAATCCAACAGCATCCTCACAACTCGGAATGTAATTTTTGTTCAAGCAAATTTCAGACAGCGATTCATCTTCATTCAGTAAATAGCAAAAGTTCAGTAAAAGAAAGCACTGGCTTTCGAGGGATATAGTAACAGCTTCTTGCTTATCTTCGGAGTACAATAGGGCCCTATAGTATGCTACAATTCACTAAAACCTTTGAATATAGATGCAGATCTATTGAGTTCAATAAATCCTGGGGTCGTTTTGAAGGCGGAGATATCTAAACACACGAAGTTGCAGTGCGAGTACGAGTTCGAGTGTTGAGCTACGCGGGGGGTGAACTTATACTCGTACTCATACTGGACCTAAACCTCTCTATTGTGCTTGGAAGGACCACATCACATTGTCTCGTATTTAATCACATTGGACCACACTGAATCATATACTGCATTGCATCAATTCCTCAATCCAGCTAAAATTAGGTGGATGAAATATTCCTTACTGTATTTCCCAGTAAAGTAAAGGTAGTCCCTTAAACTGAGTTCATACTGGACGCGCTGCGCCGTGTCACTTAGTTATGCGTCTTTTTATTTCTTGCCTTGTTCCCATTGAAAGCGTCATGACGCGTACATTTTGTAAACAATGTTAGAATGGCCTACTTTCACAAGACGTGTATATTGCTCTTGCATTGCAAAATCTTTGGCTAAAAGCGGAAGGAACTCTTCTATCAAGTTACGATCACCATGCTGATTTCTTGATGGGCATAAACGGCATGGTTCTATTATCGTATTTGAGTCTATTATAGTGTTTGAAAGGGAACAAACACATAATAACTCAAGAGAAAAGGTTCAAGAAGTACGACTTGTTCAGGGCTATTTCAAATGCCAACGCAAATAAGCAAACTGTACCAACTCGTAAAACATATTAACCTTCAGTGAGTTTCTTTTCAGTTTGTGGTTTGAAATTTTCTTAAACACCCCTATACATACGTTATTCTCCGTGCTCTCTTGTACAACTTCGTCTTTGCATTCCATTTTACTTGAATTAAACATTCGTATAACTTTTGTTACAAAGTTATAATCCATTCGTCAAAATTTAATTCAGTAGGTAGCATAGCGTTAATATTGTGTAATACTTCAACCCTAGTATCAAACATACATGACATTTATCGTACAGCTGCTACCAGAGTTCCTTGCTCACAACTTTTGCGGCCATCATAGTTTCTATTGTTCTGAAGCGTTACTACACGTCAAAGTTGACTTTTTTAACTACGACGCTTTTTGACGCACAGCTCAGAAACGCTATGCGTGCGCATGTCAGTCATGTGAGTCAGACCATATAAGGTCAGTGTCATGACGCGCCGTGTCCAGTGTGAATTCAGTTTTATACTTTAGCTTGTATGAGAGTGCCTGTTAGAGAGGACACTTATCCCGAGCCATTGGCATGTCAGGTAGGGTTGCCAGTTCCTTTCCTCGCCTCCTTTACCTCCCCAGTGTTGCCACTGGGCACCCATTTGCTGCTGGGTGAACAGTGAGCGAGCATTCAGTCAAGACATCAAGTCGGACTCGAACGGTAGACCTTCCGCATAGGAGGCATGCGCTCTAACCATTATGCCACCTCGCTCATTGTATTCACAGTGGAATGAGCAAATAGTGTAGCGGTTAAACTGCTTTTTCAGTTTATAGAAGGCGGTTTGAGGCGCCACTGGCAGTTACATAATGCTTGCTCACAATGAATTTTGCCAGCTCTCAAACTGAGATTCTGTTTACAATATCGCGACTTTTATTTTGTTGTGATGTTTGACTAAAACTCTTATTTAATTGCAGTTTCGCATTAACAACAAGAGTGGTTCATGTAGTTTCTGTTTCTGGTACTAAAACTCTTGTTCCTTGTTATTCTATGGTTATGATTATGCTTTCTTCTTCATTAAGGGCGAGAATGACATCAGAAATTGGGTGTTTACGCAATTCCAGAAGAAAGATAAGTAAGTCTCTACATTCCATGCTTATTACTAACTATGGTCATATCAAAAGACGTTCACTAAAGGAAGTGTAATACATGATATTCCCTTGTGGTAAAAGAATCTGCAGCGTTCTCAGCTAGAGTATTTTTGTAGGAGGTGCAAGAGGGGGAATCTTCGATTGTAAAGCAAAACAATTTTATCGGGCCATGCCCTTCAGATTGCCTTAAAATGAAAAGCAGGTTATGAAAGTTCTGACAGTGCATAGAAATTTTCAAAAATTTTTTTGACGATGGGGTAACTGAGCCAAGTTGTGGGGGCTCCCCCAAGCGCCTCAGGTATTACATCCCCTGAGTATTTTGTCCAATTATGCACTGCATTTGCGCAATATATAGAATTCATGATTTAGCTTTCTGATTTAACTTGATTTTTTAAAACCATGTGTGCCTATCTTTCAAATTTATTAAACCTGTCATTAGAATTAGTTTTGTTATCTTCACATTCTTATCTACTCCACACAAACCCAGTATAGATTCTGACGTATTACAGTACCGCTTGCATATCTTCGTTCAATCAACTGTGATGCACCTTTAATAGATGCAGTTCAAGTATTCTTTCATTGTTTTACTGAATTGTTTACGATGTGAGGATGTGAGGAAGAACTCCTACTCTCAGGTACAAAATAAACGCCCCCCCCGCTTATTAATGTTTCAGTTTTTTCCAACCCCCCGACCCTCTCGTTTATTGACCCTCTCAATTACGACCATCTCGTTTATTGATTGTAAGGAAATTGAATTTTTTTACGAACCCGTCAGTTCATTTCATTTCTTTGTTAGTACTATTTGGACCAATTTCCAAGGCAAAATAATATGCTTTTGTATATATTTTAGTTTTGTGCTTTATGACAACCTGCCTTTGTTATTTCCGTCGTTGTATAGTCATTAAACACTGTTCCTCATATTCCAACCCCGCCACGTTTATTTTGACCACCTCCTGTTTATTAAATTTCGGAATTTTTTCCGACTCCCCTGTTTATTAGGACCCCCTTTTATTTGGCACTTGAGAGTACGTAATCTCTGACTAGGCACCCAGTAACCCTAGATCTGTAGTTTTTTCCCATGATGTTCAAGGTATATTTTCGTGCCAGAGTTAAATCCTAATGTCTGCTCTGTGCTTTTAGGACTGTACATACTTTCCCTGAGAATTGAACTCGAGCTTTACGTCTCTTCGGAGCAAAAAGCATACCTCATGCGAACTAAGGCATACCTCATGCGAATTAAGGGATCTTTAGGCCTGGGAATGTGAATTAAGATCTTTTAGGCCTATCAATTGGAGAATAATTTCGTTGCTTATTCCTTCGTGTCGCACACTCTTACTGCCGAAAACAATCTTATTACGAGGTAAGGCATCCATTTTTATAACCGCCAATGATAACCTTAACAATTATGTTCAATGGCCCGAGCCCCTTTGCGCCAACTGTCTATGGATCTATACCTCGTTTGTAGATATTACAGAGCTTTTGATAATTTGCTGTGTAAATAAAGCATGGAGTGCATTGAAGTAGAACTAAATCTGCAAAATGAACTTGTCCCACTTTCCTTTATCAGTGACTCGATGTAATAAAAATTGCGACCCCTGTTTTGCTTTATAGTACATATTGTTTTAAATTAGCTGTCTCATCCCAAATTTCTTCTATTTTAGACAGTTTTTTTAATGCTTCTATCAACAGGCTAATGTCATATTTCTACAATAAGGAGACATGTGGGAAGTTTCCTGGCAAACGGACTGAAATCATTCTTAGAACTCGCAGAACTTTTCCATATTTTGTATTTTGGTCTGGATTATTGGCTGCTACTTTAGCAAGTGCAAAGGGTCGAGCAATTTACTTAAGACTGTGGTCGGTAATGGGTTTGTCATCAGTACTTTACATGGCTACTTTATATGATTGGATTCAAGCATAGTTGATTTGATATTTAGCCAGAGTGATTTGGTGTGATAGTTAAAATCAAATGTTTAGTTTTTCATTAAGCATAGTAAATAGAGCAACGAACTGTGACATCAGGAATATTTTCAGAATATATTAAATCTCCAAATTCTGGATATCAATCTTGAAATAGCTAATGCTGAAAATATCTAGCTGAATGTTAAAAAACAGTGATCAAGATATTGGCAACTAAATGCTAATCTAATTCCAATTCAACCCTATATTTTGAGCCTGTTTCAATATTCACAATAGTTTCTATGGCAAGTCGGTTGGCATTAATTGATCACATTTCATCCCATTTTCATACAGCTTGAGCAATATTGTAAGCGAACGCATATTTTATGATCTTCAGGTTTCTGTCCATTTGACGGAAATGCTGTATAGAAATGCCAAAATGCATTTTGAATGACATTAGTACTTCGTTGCTCTATAAAATATCACGCTTATCTAGATATATACTCAATGTGCTTTTGTATACTGATATATCCTAACTGCCAACGTCCAGTGTTCATGAATCTGAACATTGCTATATTTTGGCCTAGAAAATGGAGAAACTGTGCTAGAAGGATAGACATAAAATAGGAAATTGGGTATCATTGCTTGTCCTGGATACGTTATTTTTAGCAGTGTTAAATTATGTGTCAAGCAATACAACTGTCAAGGTAACCTCTTGTCCCTTTATTGACATTTTGCATTGCTTCTTCATTTCGTTGCAACCATGGCCGCGTTTACTACTGTTGGGGCCCTGGGCTCTGTGTTGATGGTACACTGGACGCGTGCCCTGGAGCCCCTTGAGATCTGCCAAAGTCGATTGTGTCACGTGTGCAAAGACGTGGATGTAAAGTTTGAGAGTTAGATACTGTTATTTTAAAAAGATTTTCGCCCATAAACAATATTCGTTCATAGCGTAACTAAGAATACGCTTCATAGGACTTTCAAACTTTAGCTCAGGGGCCTCCTAATTTCAAGAGCTAGGGGGCTCCAGGGCACACGTCCAGTGTACCTGTTGGTAAACGCGCCACTGGTTGTCACAAAAGCCATAATTTTTGAGAAGCTTGTGAAATGAACGGAGAACCATGAAATTAAGTTAAAATCAAACAATTTGTAACACGAGGAGAGTTGGCATGTCTGAAGTATTTATTGTATGTTTTTGCGTTGATAAAACTTTGCACCACACTAGAAACTGCCTTCACTTTTAGCAACTCCAACCTTTTCCTTCCACCCAGCCACGCTTCCAGCCTGTACTCCCAATACAAAATTGGCATCACTCAGAAGATGCATAGCAAAAAAATTGCCCATTGGGCACCCATCCCTCCACAATGCAGTTTGTCAGACTTGACTTGACTTTGTAAATTAACTACCTTACAAGAGATCCAGACCATTGTAATATCCACTGGAAGCCCCGGACCAACATCTGAAGCTTGCAGGAGGGTGCAAATCTAGCATTCGTTTCTTGTAATGTAGATAAGTTTTTGGAAGCGATTTTTATAAATTGCAGTTTGTAATGATAATAGGGAGCCAAACGTGTGATAATGAAGGTGTTTGGTTTTCCGCAGGCGAAACATCGTGGTACCTCAATCCCCAAAATTTGTCGTAACACCCCTCAAAAATAATGGATAACCTGCGCCTCCTTACTGTTACGTACTTTTCGAATAATCCAAATGACAATTTGCATCCTATACATCTTAGCTCCTTTTAGCTTTCTTCATTTTCGTACTGATGCTGGCACTATTATGGAGTTGAAACGTTTAGTGTAACAAAACTTGTCACTCTGGGATGAAATCGTACTAGAATGTCTTTTTTTTTATCGTCGTCTTACTAATGAAGAAATCTTATGCAGTGATTTTGTAAATTGCTTCATAGACAAAGTATTGCTTCATTTGATATGATTTACTGCACCACTGTTATTCTCTTGCCTGACGTTCCACACCTTCTTTTGCATGACAATCCTAGAGAGTTGCCTGGAATTGATGATGCACCCATGAGCTTAGCCAGACTCATTCATTGAATTGAATGATTAGTGTTGATAACATCTATCCTAGGCACTGCTCTACAGCAGGTGCTCAGGTATCATGGCATGCGATGTATCTGGCTAAAGGATAATTCAGACATCAAATGTGTGGAGCACAGTATTTGGATACAACTGTCATACCTCATTGAAAGGATTCTGCCCATTTTGTGACAACAATGGTGAACTCATTGATAGGTTTCCAAATTACAGTTTGCGTCTTCTATGAAAAATAGTTCAAAGGAGCATTTAATTCTACCTTCAGCACATCATCTTGACTTGAATTGTTCCAAGTTTACTCAGAGGGGAGCCTAGGATGGACCCTGGGATCGATTATATTCTCTCAGTTGTTTGGAAGAGGTAACTGAGTCGGCTACACGCAATCCACTCAATTACCCCAAGAGTTACTCAGCAGAGGTGTAGCGTGAGCCATTGAGCCTGCTTTTCACTGAAAGGTCCTGACTAGGCCTTTCACGGGTCATCAACATCTACCCTAATCCTTAATCTCAGCGACATAAATCACTATCAACTTGAGGGCAGTTGCCTCTCTGTGCCTGCTCGCCTCCACGTGGAAGTCTCCAAACGTTGGCAAGCTCATCATCATCAACATCACTACCACTATCATCATCATCAATCATCATCATCATCATCATCATCATCATCATCATCATCATCATAACATAGTCATGTTTACATGCTGCTTCTTGGTATGTGAGAATACCACACAATACTTAAGAAAAAACAAGAGAGATACGTGAGAATACCACGTAGAAGTCTTGAGGGAGAACCTAAGTAGGTGTAGTAGCGAAAAGGATCCCCTTCCCCTTTTCGTTCATGGAATGTTTGCATTAAAATTAAATCATGAAGACTTAGAGTAAATTCCATTGCAATAGCATTGCTTTCAAGAAATTATTTTTTAGAGTTTATCTGAGCAAAAGCTTCAACGAAGAAGTTCTTATTCCAATACTCAAGGGTGCATGATAGACTTTCCCTTCTGCTAATTAATTATTCAAAAATTGTCTGCATACGTCATTCTTATTTCAACGCACCAGCCTATTAATTTTTCAATTACTATCTTACTCAAGACATTTTTAGAGAGAATGCTTTGGCCTGAAAGTAAGAGATCTCGTAAGAAATGCACGCTGATCAGATGTATTTTGTGGTTTACTGTTGTTTAGGTCAACTTGAAACCGTATCCATTTTCCAACCCCTCATCCCTCGCCCCCAAATATCCAATCGATTTCGAGCTTTATTGTGCTTCGAATCAACCTACGGCTCCTGGTATCTCACAATCTGGTCGCAGTGGTTACAGGAATAGCGTACAGCTAAACCTTACGGTCACTTTTCTTTCGCTCGAAAAACATTCATACATAGTGTTATAAAAGACCCCGTTAATAGGACCAACGGCCACATGTTATGGCCCAGAACAGCAGAATTCTGTGTGATTTCACCCCTATAACGTGGCCATTTCTATTTGGCAAAATTGTACTTACATCATTCGTTGTAGAAAGGAACTCTTCATGATAATAATAACAATACATCCTTTATTTTTAGGTTGGCTTCCAGTCTAGCTAATTATTTTGCTAATTAATACCTACCAAAACGTAAATACAGGCTAACATGTTGCGGTGAAAGGTGGATAGATCATTATCGAAGTCGCTTGATTTTTTCCTCTTGCTTGCTCTGTTGTCAGTTTTAATTTTACACTCACAACTGTCGGGAGGGTGTGCCCCATCGAGAGATATTTGTCAGCAGCACGTATGTTTTTAAGAAGCTTTCAAAATGTTTCTTGTCCAAAACCTCAATAAACAGCTTTTTCAGCAATCTCTACATCTACTGCGCTTCTTGTTATGACTAGAATTACATATAACACCTTCAATTTCGTTTTGGTTGTGAAATGGAGATTTAAAATGTTCTTGGAATTATATAGCATATAGCAAGGGTATTATATAGTGATTTCGACCCCAAGAGGTTGGTGCACCTTAATTTACTGAATCACTAAATTTTTGGTGAGCATCTGTATCAGCAAGCAGGGAAACACGACAGTAAATGGGCTATTGTTTGGTGGTCTCTGAGTTGGACGAACAGCTAAATAAGCAGATTCATGAATAGTCAATTCATAAAAACTAATCACTCCATCTTTCTTAGACTTTTTACCATTAGTTACCACTATCTATTAACTATATTTAACAACAATTTCTTGGTAGCACAATTTTTCTTCATTACAAGTAAATTAAACTATCAATAAAGTTCAGAACTCCTTATTATCAACAATTACTGTAAATCCTAAAATAAGACCTGGGAGCTTATTTGGAAAAGTAAACTTTTGAGTTGGGGCTTATTTCAAAGTTTGGCATTTTCCTGAAGGGTTGACATAAAACGGAATTAATTTTCTCAATCAACTAAATTAGCAAATAAAAAGAAGGCTATTTTACAAACTACATTTATTAGCCCATAGCGACTTTTTCATTATCATCATGGAAGTTGTTTTTCTTTCTGCTTCTGGTCTCTAGTGAAGGAATACTGTATAGCTATTGTCCTGTGGAGGCATACTTGAAATAAAATACTACTCTGCAAATATACTTCCCTGCATTAAGTCCCCGTCGCATGGGGATTTGTTCAAAAGGGACCTTTTGCAAAAATGATTTTTAGGTGGGGACTTATTCAGGGAAGGGGGGCTTATTCAAGGATTTACGGTATAAAAACTTAGTAAGGTCCGCCATCTACTGAGAGTACCATGCAGCTATTCTTTGGAATACCCTATCAGGCATTTATCAGATGGTGTGCAAACTATCACACCCCATCCTACTATTTTGTTAAGTGCTAGTAAGTAGGCTGTTGGCAAAATGGCAATAACTGTTGCTAGAATGGCAAGCATCAATACTGTTGGTGTATTGCCTGTCTATATACATCACCCACCAAGTCATGGTAAGCCTTTGAACATAACTGAGCAGATATGAGTAATACTTAATTGCAAAAGGCTAATCTTGTGCAAGCAAGTGGCTGACTGCTTTTGTGCAACATACTCTTATGTGTTTTGGAATATTAAGCAAAAAAAAGTGAATTTTGATATGCTATTTGCTAAAATAATTTAGCAATAATATATTTTACATATTTAAAAACTGAAGCTAAAAATAGATAATCCATAAATACAACAAGAGCCCTTTATGAACCAACATTACAATACAACTATGAACTAGAAGTTATGAGCTACATATCTATTTTTAGAACTCTTGTTTCTGATAACTTTCTTGTGTATGTTCTACTTCAAAGTAATTGATGAAATGCAAAAGGAAAAAGACAGAAACCCAAAATGATGAAACGCACAGTACCTGTTATATCTTGAACTTTATTATAGCTACTCTATATAAATTACACATGCAAAATATTTACAGTCTTTATTCTGTTCATCTATGAGCTACACTCTAGATTTGCTGTTCTATGCATGATTACGAAGAAGCATCATCTAACCTGCTGCCAAATTCACAACGTTTTTTCAAACTTTTCAGATAAAGACTTAACATCAACTTCAGGTTCTTCATGCTCTGAGTTAGTTTTGTCTAGAGCTAAATCCTGTTTCTGCTCAGGCTGCAGATTGTTACTACTCTGCTTTTCTTTGCTATATTTCAGGCCAGCAATGCCCTTCTTATCAGCTTGATATTTATCACGTTTGATTCTCCGTCTCCGAGTTGGATAGTTTTTCCTGTATTGCACCATGTTTTCTATATCAATGATATAACCAAATCCAGCAATGAGAATTTCAATTACCTGCTTTTCGTCTGAAAATGCTTCCTCTATCTGGTCAGATGCTCTGTCTTCATACTGCCACCATCCATTTCTGCCCTCATAAAACCATTTATATACATGAAATTCATTGGGTTTCACTAAGTTCTGATCAAGGGATACATTATCTTGTTCACCTCTCACTTTCACCTGAAGTTGTAACAAATACCAAATAAACATCATTTGCAATGACCTACATAAGCTAATACAAGTAAATTCACCATGCAAACTGTGTAACATGCCGTTGTAAACTTAGCAGAGTTTTTCAAAATCACCTGTAAGCTATTGGATGTGAATGGCAACTTTTCTATTTGTAATGACTACTTTCCTTTACGGAAAGTATAAACTGCAGGCTTTATTATTTAGCACACGCAATTATCAGGCACCTGCCACCAAAACCATGCAAATCATATTGTTCATGCAACTGGTCACACTTGCAAACAGTTATAATCATTGGAAATATGTGTTTTCAATGGCCAAACCATGTTCTAAATGTGTTTCTACACTGAATGTAGCATTATAAACATTGTTTCAACATGAAACCTCTGTCCATTCTTGGTTTTTCAGTGTTTGCATACTTAGGCCCATTTGGCTGGTTACAATGAGCAACAATGCATACAACATTGTTGGAGGAAAACTTCAAGGAAATGAGTGACATTCATTGAGAAAACATATTTTATGTGTACTTTTGCACTGATCCTAGTAGTTTAGTCAAAGGTTCCCCATGAAAATAGCGTTTTACACTTTTACACTATATGCAGCTGTAGAACGGTTTATAAGCTACAATAGTCACAATAGTGTGCAAACAGTTATAATCATTGGAAATACGTGTTTTCTATGGCCAAACCACGTTTCTACTCTGAATTTAGCATTATCAACATTGTTTCACCATGAAACCTTTGTCCATTCTTGGTTTTTCAGTGTTAGCGTACTTAGGCCAATTAGGTCAGTTACAATGAGCAACACTGTATTCAACATTTTTGGAGGAAAATTTCGAGGAAATGAGTGACATTCATTGAGAACACATGTTTTATGCGTACTCTTGCATTGATTCTAGTAGTATAGTCAATCTCTCCCATGAAAATAGTGTTAGCCTCTTTAACATGTTCTGATGACTTCAAATTCTGATTTTATCATTTGGCTTAACTTCAAATTTTACACACTAGGATGATGACCACAATCATCACTTACTTCCGACTTTCAGGAGCAGCATTTAGTTTGATAATGAAGAATTGTTTTGTGTTTATCATTTAAACTATGGTAGTTTCCATGTTTGATCAAATCTATTTGATTAATTTTATCTCTTCTGCACTATAAAAGTCTATTCTTTGTTGTATATTTGGATATGAGCATGCATAACCAAAGATTTCCTTAGCAGTGTGATTGCAAGCATAAAGCCATTCATGCATACCATTTACCGCATGCATAGTATTCTGTTCATGACAAGGTCTAAAACTGTTCAGCAATGTTACAATAAACAGTTAGTGATGTTAGGGCCTTGTAACTCCTCAAAAGCTGTTAAAAACGATGTTTCACTAAGCATGATAAGTCAAAACCACAGCATTACTGCTACAATTGTGTGTCAAGCTTTTGACATCATAGTGCTAGACATTCACACAGTATTTGTGAGTCAATATGCTGCTTGTAAAGTGTGATCAGGCCCCTAGCTTATTATTCTGGATTTTGCCTTCACTGGAAAACGCTTTGGATGGCCTTGATCTAGATGATGGCAACAAGCGTAGGCCCAATTACTATCATTCAAACAAAAATGTTTGGCATAAATTGGGTTTTACACCTCAGTATCAGAGAATGACTCTCTCTGAAATACAGAGTTGAATGTATTTCAACTGGAGTTGCCAAAAGTAGGACTTTAGTTGGTGGATACAAAAAACTACTGGCAAAACAGAATTACTATAAATAGTATATCAAATTGCTCCAAATCATACATTGAATCCAAATACACAAAAAAGTTTGATGGCTCTTACTACTTAGTGAGCAACCCTATTAAAATGCTTGACAAAGTACTCAGGTTTGGTCATATTTGGAAAATTTCATAATAGTAAACACAAGAGAATTAATGATAGCCCTAACCCTTCCCAAACTTTCCAAAATAATTTTTTCAAGTCCTAACCCACACCCTTCCAAACGCCAACACCTACACACTTTGTTGCCTGTATTTTCACGCATTTCAAATAAGTGTATATAGTTACTTACAACTATTGGGCTTTCAAAATAATTGTCATGAACCTCTGCTCTGCACAGTGCGCATCTATGACTTCTGGCTGCAACACCTTTTACACACAGGAAACAGAAAATATGATCACATTTCAGTTTCACAGGATGATAGCAAGGTTGCAGGCAGACAACACACTCTGGTATTGAAGATACATAGTGGAATCTTTTTACTGCAAAGAGAAGGTTCAAATAATTTAATTTGTAGCAGTTCATTTCATTTTCTAAATTGTAAATATTACAAACTTTTTTACAACAGTAAAGAACAACATTACAAAACTAATATAAAACTGCAAGTTAAAAACAGACTAAACATGACTATAGTAATATAAAACAATTATATCAAAAGAAATTGCTAAGGAGCCCAGGAAGGATTACATGTAAAACTGACGCTGGAGTTATACCGGAGGGGCAAAGATTAAAGGAACCATTTAGTTTAGGCTATATTCATACCGCCACGCCAACAAGAAAGCTAGCTCCACTCCAGAGATCTTTGGGCCTAAGTATACATAATGCACCTTTGTATGGAGCTCTCTCAATAGTTCAGCTAATATTGAGGAAACATATTCAACTGTGGCTTGCCAAGATTGCCAGTTCAGGATAACAGATTAATGGCATTAAAAAGAACAATGCTGATAAGATGGAATAAATACGTATAAACTATGCAAAGACTTTAAAAAGAATATTCACTGTGGAAAATATTCACTCTACCATTACCCTAGTGAGTTTTTCCACAGTAATTCAAATTATGTTTGTAGGAAGCACAGCCTTAAGGCCGTTAGGAAAATGCTGTCCAAACATTGACCTGCGATTGTTTGACAAGAAATTACCTTCTATCTCCTCGCCTAAGTCCGACTTCGCATTCTTAGTTACATCTTCAGTTTCTTTTCCGGCGTTAACAGCAACTTCTGGGGGAGTTTTCCGACTATCTCCATCAGCCATTGCGTTGTTGGTCCATCCACCATTAAACCTCAGCTTTCCTCCTTCAAGGCAGTGTTGTCACTCCGCAGTTATGTTTTCGTCTACTGCGCATGCGAGCACCCTACTCTCCCTACGACTGTTTGGTAGGGTGACCAAAAGCCAATGAAGTGAATCTACAGTGTTTGGTCTAAATCTTTGTACTGTCTTCAGGTAGCCTGAAACGCCCATAAAACACCTTTATACGGTGAAAAAACCAATTTAGAAGAAGGTTATAGGTCAAAATAAACTCAAATTCAAGGTTTTAGGTCAATACAGCCAAAATTACAAATGAGGTCAATAAAGTAGAAATTGTGAATGATAAGTCTAATAATATCTTCACATCTTTATTTGTTTCTGAATTGACCAGCGGACCTTGCTTCCCTAGATTTCTTGATTTTCCACTGCCATGATGAAATTGCTCCCGTTAAATTTCCACTTCTACCATCTTAATTAACTTTTGCATCCTCTGTATTTTTGCAGTATTTTAATCTTTTCACTTAGTTTTCTTCTTTATTGTACTGATGACGCCAGTATAGTATCAAAATGTGTGCTAATTAAATGACATAGTATGTTTTATTAATAAAATGGATTTTACCTACCACAAGCTTAGGCAAATTCGTTACGTCAAAATGAAGTCAAAATCACCAAACTGTAAGGTCGATTTTTTCAGTTATAAAAGTAAATTTCTGGTCGCCCTACTGATAAGTCCCCACTCTTAGTCAGGGCCGTTTAGAGGGGACAAGGGGTAATTTGGCCGAGGGCTTTGAGGTCTAAGAGTCCTCATAAGATCCTCTGCTTTGAAGGTCTAGGGCATAGCTGTAAAGAATATCCTTTTCAACAAAAGACCCTAAAATTCATAAAGAATTTGTTTGGTGAGTGGTCTTGTAAATTTTAGTCATAAAATTTGTAAGTCCTTTTGATGGGCAAAAGTGTTTTCTCAGCGGCTATTCATTTAACAAGTAAGAACCATAATGGTGAAAAGTTAGCTCACCCCTCTCCCTTTCTTTACCACTTGCACTCTTGTTAAGATCTATTCCCCATCTGCTTAGGTGTTCTTATCCAACATCACCCAATCTCTGAACGAATGTCTATAAATATCTGATCAATAAGCTCAGCGACCCTTAAAATACAACGCAAAGTGGGACTCATATAACTAGTCCGGGGATATAGGAGTCCGGCCAAGGGTTTGTTACGCCAAAGCTGTCTGAACATAAAAATATAGATATTCTGGGATGTTGAGTGATCCTAGGTGATCCTAGGATAAAGAAGTTTGATTAAGGATGGCGAATGTGCCAGCATGACTAGATGTCACCTCTATCAAAACTTGGCAGAAGTGATCGTAATCACATATGACTTATGATCTTTACAAGTCCAGGGCGAGTGTTCATTTGGAAAAAGCGGAAATGTGGAATTTGTTATACTTTCTTTTATTACTTTCAATTTTGACAAAGCATGTTTCCAGGAATCTGTTGAAAGGTTAAGGACAATAAAATAGTTTGCAGGTTGCATATAACATTACATAGCATTTAACTAAGCTTAGCCAATGCAGCTTATTTCAGTAAAATAGCCAAGTGTTGATTGAATGGTATTTTTGGCAATGCTTTACACGAGAACTGTCTTTCTCTTTCAAAAATCTCGGCGTTAAAGCCCTTTCAAATACTTTTCACCCCTTTGGCAAAAATTCTCTTAACATATTCTTACAGAATCACGAACCAAGTTAATCGAAGGAGCTTGTTGTGCAGCTATTGTCTTGTAGTTGGAACAATATCATTGAAAGATTATGACGCTGCCTTGAAGGAGGAAAGCTGAGGTTTAATGGTGGATGGAACAACAACGCAATGGCTGATGGAGATAGCCGGAAAACTCCCCCAGAAGTTGCTGTTAACGCCGGAAAATAAACTGAAGATGTAACTAAGAATACGAAGTCGGACTTAGGCGAGAATTTAGAAGGTAATTTCTTGTCAAACAATCGCAGGTCAATGTTTGGACAGCATTTTCCTAACTGCCTTAAGGCTGTGCTAATACCGGTACTTCATACAAGCAGAATTTGAATTACTGTGGAAAAGCTCACTAGGGTAACAGTATAGTGAGTATTTTCAACAGAAGTTCATTTCTTTTTAAAGTATTTGAATCATAACAAAACAAAGCAATCTCTTTACATACGTTTCTGAATATATTAATATGGTGTGCTAGGTTTACTTTTAAGGCTTTCTTTAAATTGGAAAGATATGGTGCCTGCCCAATGCCATGTTCAAGGTTATCCCAATACGTAAAACAGCGATGAAAGATGGTCTCCTGCTCCTGTTTTTCGCAAAAGCAAAAGTTACACTATCCATTTATTTATGATTTTACATGTTCGAGTATAATTTTTTAGCAAACAAAGTGGAGTAGTGCTCAGCTGCGAGACTATTATGAAAGTTGTACACTATATTACCAATTTACAGCTCTCCCACATGGGACAATAGAACCAAATATGAGATTTAAATAATACTTTGCTAAGACCTGACTAAGTTTTTTTGAGGTAGATGTTTCCTAATTTATTTCACAGACCCCAATGTACGAGAAGTCTTGACAGACAGACCATTAATTTTTTTCCCCAGTTCTTTCAACCACCACATCCAGATACCTTGCTCGGTCAACATTGTGGACTTGGGAGATTGCAGTGAGAAATTGCGAGTACTTGGCAGTTTTATGTGATTTTGTTTTCATTTCTGGTGGGTAACTTGCAAGTATACCCTGGGTTTTGCGTAAGATCGAAAAAGTATTATTCCCAGCAGACATTGCTTCAGTAGAGCCAGCTCACAATCTAGATTATGATTCTTGTTCTTTAGTCTTGTTGATGAGTTGGAATGCTAACATCATTGGCCAGCATGGCTAACTTGTATTCGATATGAAAGCCGTAAGTGCAAAATTACCTTAATTGGTCGAATCACAGCATCTATTTTAATCAAGCTGTATAGACCATAGAAACTCAGAGTCGTTTTGCTTGAGTTTTCAAAGCAAATCCTAAAAAGACCTACAGGAACACCAGTTTAATAGAGTGTTTGGAAATATGCACGGGTACCTTCGAAATTCAAGATGAAAGCACATTTCTGAAAGAATTTGACTACGACCTCCAATTTTTACTGAACCACTCTCCAAAATTTCATGGTCTACCTTATAGTCTTGCTATGTGATAAAAAAACATCACAATGTTTACAACACATAAAAAATGAGCTTTCGTTAGATGCAAATATCATTGTCATAGTCGAGCAAAATCTTAGGTTCTTTTAAAGTTACATGTTGGATTCGGTGCTGGGCAGGGCACATGGCAGAGTGTTAAGACATAGTTTTAATGCTCTTTGTAGTTCTAGCTATGGATGTAAAAAAGGGTGAAGAACTGTAATCATTAAATGTGAGGAAAAAGTATAAAAAGCCACAAAATTATTTTGTTAGCATTCACCGTTCGTTTTTTCATAGCTAGAAGTTTTAGCATTGCTTTGCGGAAAGTTGGTTGGGTGAGAAATTATTTGCTAATTCTAGGTTTTTCAAGTTTCCATAGCCTAACTTCTTATCAGGAGACTTTTCAGACCTGAGTAATATTGTATTCTTGAAAATTAAAGTACGTTTCAAACCACGAGATTGGTTTTATCAACGTCACTTGGCTAGCAAATTGTTGTAAGGATTTTCGTATGCTCAGCGAAAAAAGAGGTTGAGTAATGTAATTAAAAATAAGATTCGACAAAGAAGCAGCCCTGGAGAACAGCACATCCTATATTACCAATCTAAAAACAAACACCATTAACTTTACACAATTGCTTCTATTTCTTAAGATAAAACTAGAACGAAACTGAGTTCCAGATTGCCAACACCATAAACTTCTACTTACTAAGTAGAGTGCCATGAGCTATTTTATCAAATGGCTTGTCAATTTTTACTAAAATGTTTGCAGTGCTAATACCATTAGTCATGTTTGCCTATTGGTCATCTTTACATGCGAGAAGAAAAATGACTACAGATTGAAGATCTCCAGAGTCAGACTACCGTGAAAGCAGATGTCATTTTTGTGCAAGCAATCGTAAAGCTGAATATAGATAGGAAGTACTTCAAAGGCAATTAGTAGAACAGGGAGGACTAATGTCGTAACTGGATCGGTCATCAGACTGAGCACTCGTAAATGAAAGATGGAACTCTGGCAATTTGCCAATTTCCGTAGGACACCGAAAGGGCTATCCAGATAGTACGTGCGCACAGAGAGGGGAGGGCAGTTCTGCGAAAAGTATACATTTGCGTACAAGGGAAGAGGGGATTCCAGCAAATATATATGTACGCAATACGACTGCTGTAATACAGCTATCCTCATCAAAAGTACAATATATTTGTTCGCAAGCAATCTTTAGTTTTCAACATATGTGAAGGAATCTGGTAAGGAGAAGAACAGACATCCAGTAGACTGTGTGGAAGAAAGGCGTTAGAAGAAAGGAGCAAGATAAATTACAGAGGAACAAAAGTACATTCCTCTATTGGATTACACCCTCTTACGATATTATCCCTTTTGGGCTGTTGTGAGGCCTGTTATCGTTAAGGGTACTATCATTAAGCCCAGGAAGCACTGATCCCAGGTTGAAAACTGATGGATCGTATCTTCTCCGTTATATTCCCTTGTCATTTATTGCACTACTTCATTGTCAGACAGTTACTACCTACTAGTTGAGGCTAGGTTCCCAATGACCTGCGTTGCTATGACTACCAGTTATTTCTTATTGTTTCATTAATATTGCTACATTTATAGTGTTTCTATACACATTGAAGGTGTTTTTACCACATAGCAGAAACACTTGCAGTGCATAATAATTAGACGAGCGCAACTACCTAAGCAGCCAATTTACTTCGGTGTGGCATCTTGGTTTTGCAATTGATGTTATGTTAATTGGAAAAATCGAAATTTTAACCTCAAAATGATTTTCAATCAACAAGCAATGCATAGTCCCACCAGTGCTATTAATGCTAATCTTGCGTTTCCTAGTGAACCAATCTCGTGTTTCTTATCAAATAAGCATTTGAAATGGTGCTGCCGCCATTCGTATAGGATAAAAATAAATTTCCAAGACTTTTGTTCGTTTCAAATTTGTGAAATTATGCTTTGCATTATTTCACAATTTAGGCTAATGAGATATATAAGGCCATTCTTACGCTAATCTACTGAGGCACAATGTTTCTTTGGCTAGGTGCTTGTGCAGCCTATGTGAACCAAAATGAATTCAAAAGATACTTACAAATTAAGAATTTAAATAAGCAACAACAAATAGGTGAGAACATGAGTGAAAGGTTTGCGAAGCATTTTAGCAAGAAGTGACTTTAAACGCAAATTACAAAGCAACTTACTTTATAACAATTGACAGTATGCTTTCCAGACTTTCCTTTTTCATGCTCAAAGCTTAATACGAATAAAGTAGTTTGCAGATTGCGTATGATATCACATTAAAATTGGCTTAGCCAATGCAATTTGTTTCAGTGAAATAGCGAGTTGTCGATTGAAGCCAATTGGGTAATCAGCTGGTTATGGATAATGCAATTTTTGGCAATGGTTTTGACAGAATATCTTTTGAGAGAACATATATATTAAGAATTCTAAGTTTTGCTCTATTCTAATTCTAAAATCTGATCTTTCGTGCCTTCTAAGCAGATTCTGAGATCACCTCTAACTGTGAAATAATTGCTGAATATTTTTAAAACCTAAATTGCTCTACAGATGCATTCAAATAGGTAAAAGCAAATAGGTAAAAATAAGAGTGAAAGATTTGCTAAGCCAATTTACACCAACTATTTTCAAGACTACAAGAAATATATACATAAATGTTGTTACAGTGATGAAAACATCATTAGAGATATGATGTAATATTTAGGATAAAAAACCTAGATTGGGATAAAAAGTTTTGCAAATTCTGCAATTGCAGGCATCACATTTCTGGGTTTTAATAAGTTTTTTAAAGGTTAAAGGGAGCCTAGCTTTTTTCGTTCTGATGTAGTTTCTGCCATACTTCCACCTTCAAATCCACATAAATCCGTTCCAAGGGCAGCATTCTGCAAAGCGGTCTGCACAAAATCCGAATGTCCCATATTATAAAGCTCTCAGTATTTATAATACAAAAAGAACAAGATATAGCGTAGTTATAGAAAATAATTTCAAGTAGGCTAATCATAGCATCATTGAGCTGAGTATAATGATTTTCAAACCCAACTCTTTGTCTGGCAGTGTAACAAAGAAACACCCATTCTATTCCAAAGATAGTTATTCAACAAGAAACTGCAATGGTTTAGCTTTTCACAATTGCTTACCCTAATGATGATTGTGTTTAAATAGCAGAAATTGGCAAAAGCTACCACTATCGCTTTCAACAAAGGATAGCAATTGCTGGTACACAAAATGCCTAAACAACTTGAAAGCCAGTCAAATAATTAATCAATAATCTTTAGTGATTACTAAAACATGTTAGAATATGAGTGCAGATCATCTCAAATTACCAGTGAAGTTACAGTTTCTTTGTTCACTATCTTGATGAGTTCTACCGTTATCCTAACTCCAACCCTACTTCATACAATTTGCCTATACTTGTCGCTACAGAATGCCATTCGTCCATACGTGTTCAAACTGTACAATCTGGCAGTAAATACAAGTTTAACCTCACGGGCAATGCTATTAATAAAAAATCTTCGCCAAAACTGTAGCTCTTATGTCTTATCTCTACTTTCTGCTGTGATATGCTTCCTTTCATTGTATCAAAATGCTAACGTCAGCAGGAAGATTTTGAGAATAGGGTGGTGGTGCCAAAATATCCCCACTGTTGCCGGAATATGTTCCCAATGACTTTAAATTAATTGATCCAACACCTACAAATGTGTCTGGAGTATCACAGTCATTCTCGTTGTTTCCAAGAATTCCAATACGGACTTTATCCAGTACATTAAATCCCTCTCTATCACAATAGCGCTGTATTCTGCTACCAGGTAGAAGACTGAGCCACTTGGATCGGCCAACTGATGTAGCTATCAACAGATGTCAATAGTCAATCAATAGCAGATAAAAAAAATAATCTAAATAAGCTTCCTCAATTTAGGGGCAAGTACACAGCATTTCTATATCTTCACAATATATATATATATATATATATATATATATATATATATATATATTGT